>JAVSBS010006346.1:0-23330 GCA_033124195.1 Coracias cyanogaster | reverse complement strand
TGGGGAGGAACAACGGCTTAAGAGAGACCATCAGTCAGAGGCCTAGCAGACTGATCCTAAGCCTTGACAAAAACCTACTTGGCAAATCTACTTTAATATTATCACTATATCATGCCATCGTTCCCCAATAGCTTACTGTTTTTCCTGCACAGCTGGGAAGAATTCAGCAACCGTCTCAAATTTGGCTTCTGCAGCTTCTGTAAATAAAGAGTCATTTCAGCAAAAAAATAGACATTTGTTGAAACAGTAACAACTACAAATCCTTTGTACACATCACATCTTAAGCAGTAAATACATACAGGCTGTCCTTTGGATAGTGCTCGGCTGCTGGCTCCATCCTGTACTGCTAACTTCACAAACACTCCCCATGTATGCTGTGCCCCGAGTGTTTCACCCCAGAACACTGTGCAGGCACCCTTTGGCAAATGGTTTCCAAAGCTATGTTTATGTGCATAACAGTTCTAAAAATCCAGTATTTCATAGAATCATAGGGGTTGGAAAGGACCTCTGGAGATCACCCAGTCCAACCCCCTCCTGCCAGAGCAGGATCACTTAGAGCAGGTTGCACAGGAACATGTCCAGACAGGTCTTGAAAGTCTCCAGAGAAGGACCTTCCACAGCCTCTCTGGGCAGCCTGTTCCAGTGCTCTGCCACCCCCAAAGTAAAGAAGTTCCTCCTCATGTTGAAGTGGAACTTCCCATATTGAAGCTTGTGCCCATTACCTCTTGTCTTTTTTCTGGGCACCACTGAAAAAAGACTGGCCCCATCTTCCCAACAGCCACCCCTCAAGTATTTGTGTGCATTAAGAAGATCCTCTCTTAGTGTTCTCTTCTCTAGACTAAAAAGTCCCAAGTCCTTCAGCCTCTCCGCATAAGGGAGATGTTCCATTCCTCTAATGATTTTTGTAGCCCTTCTCTGGACTCTCTCCAGTAGCTCCCTGTCCCTCTTGAGCCGGGGAGCCCAGAACTGCACACAGTATTCTAGATGTGGCCTCACTAGGGCAGAGTAGAAGAGGAGGAAAACCTCTCTCCACCTGCTTGCCACGATTTTTTTGATACACCCCAGTATGCCATTGGCCTTCTTGGCCACTGCTTGCTCATGGGCAGCCTGTTGTTCACCAGGACTCCCAGCTCCTTTTCCTCAGAGCTACTCTTCAGCAGGTCAGCCCATAACCTGTACTGCTGCTGGGGGTTATTTCTCCCTAGAAGAAACATATTCGTGCACCTCATTCTGTTTTTAATAAATTTTTCCTATTCTTGAACTGAAAAGCATTTTTCTTTACTATGCAGGACATTTTTAAATTGTTCCCTGTTAATTATATTCTATGTACATAAAGTGAATGAATAAAATAATGCTGGAAATTAGAGGAAAGTTTTTAACAAATGTGTTTATGAACTTCTAAAATAATAACCTAGTAAGCAGACTATCAGATCATATTCCAGTTACTGTTAAAATGGCTCCATATTGTCACACACTGTACTGATGTTTCTATTGGCTATGATGAGGTGCAGAATCAGCTGTAGGTCTCACTCATGTAGGAGGGTTTAGTGTGGAACATACATCAGCAATGATGACAGGATCATGACTGCTGTCAGCCATAGGTTGTTTATTTCCTTACTCAGATTCAGTCTTGTATTCAGTAATACCTTAGTCGATTGAATAAAAGAAAACTGAAGCATTTTATATGCTTAGCTATTTAGGTTGTTCTTCTAAGACACATCACAGAATACTAAATATTTCAGAAGTCCTTAAAGAATAACGCTATCTGTCTTCAGGGAAGTCAAATAGGCTGATAAAGAGAGAAACAAAATGCCATAACATCCCTATCATCTTGGTCCTAAAGGGAAAGCTGAGAGAATTTGCAGAATCTGAAACTATCCTCCAGAGCCTCAGTTTTATATTAGAAAGTAGCATTTTTTTTACTATTGCACTTCACATGCTTTCAAGTCTACTCTCAGTCTATGATTTAGCTTTCTTGCTGAATGAAAAAGTTTTAGTGTCTATGTGTTTTATGCCACATTATTTATTGCATTTGCAAAGCATTCTGTGATTTTCTCTACCTAAGAGATCTGTATCTCCTTCATTTCTATGCATGCTCCCTTTCCTTAGAAGCATTCTCCCACCCTCTCCCCATTTGTCAACAACACTGAATTAGAGATCAAGATTTTATTTGTATTTTGTTGTCATATTGTTCAGCTGATCATATATATATAAGAAGCAAAGAAATGCCTCTCTGATAAGTTGAATCACAACAAAATAATGTTCCTTGTTTTTATTTAATCTTTTATCTTTCAATAGGAATAAGATAGAAAGAGACCCCACAGTATCTCAGGGTGAATTTCAGAAGATTCAAACCTGTGAAATAAACCAGTGTGTCAAATCATACTACAAAATCTCTGTTGGCTGTAATCCTAACAGGTAACTATAACTTAAAAAACCAACATCCCATGTGAGACAAGACAACGGTGGCAGTGGCTTAAAATAATGGAATCATAGAATCATTGAGGCTGGAAAAGAGCTTTAAGATCATCAAGTTCAACTGCTAACCCAGCACTGCCAGGTCACCGCTAAACCATGTCCCTCAGCATCACATCTATGTATCTTTTAAATACCTCCAGGGATGGTGACTCCACCACTTCCCTGGGCATCCTGTTCCAGTGCTTGACAACCCTTTCTATGAAGAAATTTTTCCTAATATCCAACTTAAACCTCCTCTGGTGCAACTTGAGCTCATTTCCTCTTGTCCTATCACTTGTTACTTGAGAGAACAGACAGACCCCAACTTTGCTACAACCTCCTTTCGGGTAGTTGGAGAGAGTGAGGTCTCCCCTCAGACTTCTTTTCTGTAGGCTAAACAACCCCAGTTCCCTCAGCCGTTCCTCATAAGACTTGTTCTCCAGGCTCTTCAATAGCTTTGTTGCCCTTTGTTGGACATGCTCCAGCACCTCAATGTGTTTCTTGTGATGGGGGCCCAAAACTGCACACAGTATTTGAGGTGAGGCCTTACCACTGCTGAGTAAAGGGGGACTATCACTACCCTAGTCCTGCTGGCCACACTTTTTGTGATACAATCCAGGATGCTATTGGCCTTCTTGGCCACCTGGGCACACTGTTGGCTCATGTCTAGCTGGCTGTCGATCAACACCCCAAGGTCCCTTTCTGCTGAACAGCTGTTCAGCCACTCTTCCCCAGGCCTGTAGCCTTGCATAGGGTTGTTGTGCCCCAAGTGCAGGACCTGGCACTTGGCTTTTTGGAACCTCATACCATTGGCCTCAGTCCATCCATCCAGCCTGTTCAGGTCTCTCTGAAGAGCCTTTCTGTCCTCAAGTAGTTCAACACACCTGCCCAACTTGATGTTGTCTGCAAACTTACTGAAGGTGCTCTTGATCTCCTCATCCAGATCATTGATAAAGATATTAAACAGAACAGGCCCCAATACTGAGCCCTGGGGAACACCACTTGAGACTGGCCACCAACTGGAGTTAACTCCATTCACCAAGACGCTTTGGGCCCACCCATCCGGTCAGTTTTTTACCCAGCAAAGTGTATGCATTTCCAAGCCATGAGCAAGCTGGTTTCTCCAAGAGAGTGCTGTGGGAAACAGTAACAAAGGCTTTACTGAAGTCCAGGTAGACAACAGGCACAGCCTTTCCCTCATCCACTAAGCGAGTCACCTTGTTATAGAAGGACATCAGGTTCACTAAGCAGGACCTCCCTTTCATAAAACTGTGCTGACTGGGCCTGATCACGTGGTTGTCCTGCGTGTGCCATGTGATGGCACTCAGGATGATCTGCTCCATAACCTTCCCTGGCACTGAGGTCAGGCTGACAGGCATGTAGTTCCCTCGATCCTCCTTCAAGCCCTTCTTGTAATTGGGCATCACGTTTCCTAACATCCAGTTGACTGGAACCTCTCAGGTTAGCTAGAACTGCTGATAGATGATGGAAAATGTCTTGGTGAACACTTCTGCTACCCATCCCTTGGGTGGATCCCATCTGGTCCCATACACTTGTGTGTGTCCTAGTGGTGTAGTAGGCTGTCAACCAATTCCCCTTGGATTATGGGGGCTTCATTCTGCTCCCCATCCTTATCTTCCATGTCAGGAGGTGGGCACTCAAAGAACAGCGGGTCTTGTTATTAAAGACTGAGGCAAATAAGGCATTCAGTACCTCAGCCTTTTTCTCATGCTTTGTCGCTATGTTTTCCACTACATCCAATAAAGGATAGACATTCTCTGGGCAAAACTGTCTTGTTTCGGTGGCAAGGTGGCCTGTGTTGGTAAAGGCCATGAGCTGATGGAACAAACTGGTCAATGAAGTTAGCAAAAAATCACTCTAAATTCAGATCAGAGATAAAAACCTAAATAAATTAGTTGCACTACATTTCCATTAAAATGAACTTAGAAACCCTACTTTACATGGTCTGTGTTGAGGAAGTATCTCAAATAAAGCCATATGTAAAGAAAGTAAAAAAACCCCAAACATCAAATATATAAAAGAAATTACAAGGTCCATATGAAATCCACTAAAAGTGGATACTATACAAGAACTAGCTGAACTGTTACCCATTACATGTATCTTTGGCTAAAAAGTTCATTGAGATATTTGAAGGAGGGTAGCAAATATGATGCTCCTTTTTATAAATTTTTCATACAATATTAAAAGATTACAAATTTCTTTAGCAGGCAAATTATTTGAAGACATTGTAATTTAATGATGTTATATTTATTGTTTCTCAGGAGCAATTCAAGTTCATTTGAGTGCAGTGAGGGATCATGTAGGCAGGTGAGTGGACTGCTACAAGATTTTAAGGACATCTTCTGCTTAAATATCTTTAAGAAACTGAGCTGTTATGAAGTAAAAGTGAAAGTTTGATTGTGGCTAAATAAGTCATTAAAAGGCTATGAGGATTCAGTGTGGACAATGATCGTACATTCATTATACATACCTGTAACATCCTCACTGTTACAAAGAAGCTAAAGGAAAGGCTTATTCAAGACTGCACACAGCTTGTGGCAGGGGTTTGACACTGAAATAATCAGGCAGCAATTTAAAAATCAGTAATAGGTAAGTCTTTCTCTCCTGACATGTAATTCAGCTATAGGACTCTTGCTGAAGAAAATTGTGAAGCTGGGCTTTAACAGAGAATTGCACAGGAATAATAAACTCACCGAAGTTCACTCCAAAAGGAATTATTAAGAAAAGTAGTCCAAATGCAACCTTCAGTGCAGAAGATTCCTAGGCCTCTGGCTGTTGGCAGGTGGGAGGGCATGCCACAGGGATGACATATTTTGTTGCATAATTCTTAGACCCTTTCTTTTGATGTCTGCCACTGGTCACTGTTTGAGCCAGAAGTACTGCTGGTCTGACTCACCATAGTAAACCCTAAGGAGACATCACACATTCTGGATGCTATCTTGTTCATTCTGAAGTAAATTACAGATCTTTCATGGGCATCAATAGGACTTTTAAAATATATTTATGTATTTACTTGAGAAAAAAAACAAATTAATTTTAAAAGTTGACATATAGAAGTTCCTTCTATGACCATGTTAAAAAATATTTGAAGCACCTACAAATCCTGACTGAGATGGAGTCCAAGGCCCGCTGTGAATGCTATTCCTATCAGATAGGAATGTGTGTTATTCAAAGAAACTGATGTATTAATCCAAACAACACTGGATTAGTACAACAGGCTGATTTATGCGGCAGGACTGTTAACTTCCCACTTTGACTTTTTTTTTTTTTTTAAATTAAAGCATGTGACTCGGCTGCTTTCCTGTGGTGAAACACTGATTAGTTTTAGTTGTAACTTGATTTAGTAAGCCTGGCAACAATTGACCCCCAAATTTGGATTTTATTCCAAGCTCAGTTCTTTATAATATCTTTGTCAGTATATATTTTGACTTCACATTATTTCATGACATGGTGTATGACCTTTCCAACTAGTGGTCATGACATTTCCATCTAATTTAGCATAAGAATTTTCCTGCATTTTTAGACAAAGAATAATGAGCACAGACATCTAGATTCTGAAGCAAAACAAAATGGAAATAGCATTTACGGACAAACATACCGCATAAAAATAAAGGGGAAAATCTACTTTTAGCTATCCCTATCAGCAATTTAAGATTGATATTTTATCCTCTTTTTGCCATTTCATGCCTATTTTACCTTCAGTTCAAACTTCATATTCCAGGATATCTTGTCTCAACCGCACGGCTTCCTCATCTTTTTGGTTTTTGTTACTGTTGAAAATCTACCTTGGATTTGCCATTCACACTGCCTTGATAAAATTCTGGCTATAGAAGCATAAGATGCATCTACATCCACTGTTTCTACCTATTATCAGTTGTATCAGTGTTTTCCAATTACTTCAACACTTTTCTCAACTCACTACTTGAACTACAGTTACCTTGTACCAGTCTCATCTAGGTATTTCATATTATTTTGGTAGCATATCTAAATGTCACTGTAGTTATTCTGCTCATTTGGCAGATGATCTGGCAGGATATTTTGAGAAGAAACTGTATTTAATGTTTGTTACCTAATAGTGAAATTCAGAATGCTTTGTTTTATGATTCACCAATGTGTTCTTGATTGTTTTATAGATCTAGGTAACATCCATGGTTTTTGTTGGTTTTTTTTTTTTTTTCCTCCAGAAATAGCTCCAAGAATGTTCCTATAGGCAAGTAAACTGCCAGGGTCATGTATCCATTGAAACATGACCATTTTGCTCCCTGTCACATTTTTCTTACGTACTGAGTTTGCCAATGACCTGATCAAATAAGCCACTATATTACTGCTTTCCACATTGGTGTAGAAAACAAATTACTGCTTTTATGCTTGTACGACACTTCCAGTGGACAATAAATTCAAGTTGAGACCTTTGCTGATGCCATGGTTTTAAAAACAACGCCAAAGGAATGCACTTTGCATTCATGGCCATGGTGAACTGGGAGCACTATGGCAATGGCAGTTTCTTCATATCACAGAATCACTAAAGTTGGAAAAGACTTTTCAGATGACCAAGTTCAACTGTTACCTAATTCTACCAGGCCATTAGAGAAAGATCTGGTGTTCTGACTTCATTTGTCAGAGTTTTATTTTAGAGAAATAAAATAATCAGAAATAATGCTGAGAACTCAGCTGAAAGGCAAGATTATGCCTCTTCAGCTAAATTCCATACCAACCCACTTTTTTGAGTTCCGCCACATACTGAATACATGTCTTCAGTGAAATGAATATGGTTTGAAATTTCTCCTCATTGATTTGTTGTATTTATTTATCTATAAAATCCAACATGAACCATGATGATATATTCTGCATCCTAAAGAGACTAGTTACAAAAGCAAGAAGCAGGGAAAAATAAAAAAGAAAAACAGTGCTGTCTTCTTTGAAATGTTCCATGGTAGATGTTATTTAGGAAAAGCTGTGTGTGACACCCAGGCCTCCAATCACAACAACACGAGTCCCCTTCTGAAGTAACTGATGTTTCATACCAACAAGCTATATGACTACTTCAGAAAATCACGATGACATTACTATTCAGCATGCCCAAATGCTGCCAAATACACACACACACAAAATTTATTCTATAGCATAATCCCTAAGTGATAAAAATTTATTCGTATTTTACATTCGGTGATCTTTAATTAAAAATATTCTTGTGTTAATGATGCATAGTAGTAAAGCAAACATAATGCTTAAACTTCTATGATAATCATACAATCAACTCAAGCAACTAAATAATAAAAAAAATCCCAAATCACAAAAAAACCCAAACCCATAAATATAAGACAATCTCAAAACTCAAAAATTTATACAGCAACATGAGAAGCACTTTCAAATTTCACAGTTTGATTAGAGTCAATTAGCATGATTTACTAGTCTGTAGAACATGAAACCATTTGATTTGGGTATGAGGTAATTATTCCTACTTTCATTCAATGAGAATACCCTGTCCTACAGCAGCCCATGGGACAATGGAAGTACCTTGAGTAAAAAAGACAAGAAAAAATAAGAGCGAGACCAAGATAGAGAAGAAAAAAAGCAGGTACCTGAACTGAATCTTGAATCAAATTTCACACATATGTTCATACAAAATTTTCCCCTCCATAGGGACTGTTTGGCAAAGTGTTGGTCTGTTCTTCTACGGCAATTCTTACATTCGTATGTGGAGCACTGAAAGCAATTTTATAAGAATGACATCTAATGCATGAAACTAAATTATACTCTATCCTAGCATTACAGTGTCATATGCTGATAATATGAATTGCTACAGAATGTTATTTACTCCAGTACTACTCCCTCCTAAAAATTTTTGCACATGGTACACATCATATAACAAATCTGCTTCCTGTCAGGGTAGGTTGTGAATACCAAATTATCCTTCAGTCAGCCATGTGTTTCCTTGCCAGGATTGATTCAGGTGAATCCTGCACAGTTCTGCATTTCAGGCCTGATTCTATTCAGTGTTTTCATAACAGTGAAAGTATTTGGACTTTAATGAAACTCTATCTTTCTCACGGAGGAAAGTATTAAGCCCTTCTAACAGTTTCCTGGATACCATCTGTTTGTTAAGATGTGCGATCCATTGATAAATGTTTTAAATAAGGACTGTGGGGCTGTCAAGACGTCGAGGTCTTGAACACAGAGTTTCTGAATGGGAGTGAATTCTGTAGTATTTCTACTGATTAATCAGAAAATGGATATGTTTAACTCACTGTAATTCTTTTAAAGCAGCTTGGTTTTTATACCAGAAAATGAAAGTATAGTTATAATTGTAACTAAAGAAATAAAATAGGGTAGCTTAATTACTATTTGTATACATAGTATGGAAAATATGAAAAAAATAAAACAAAATAAAACAACCAACCAGACACACACACACAAAAACCCAACCCCAAACCAACAAAACCAACCAGCCAAAAAAACCAAGCACTTGAAAACCTTATCCTAAAATATATTCCCATTGGCATGATGGACTTTATGTTTGTTTTTTTTTCTCTCAGAGACAGAATACAGATCCAGGCTCTATTTATTATTTAATATCCTTGGAAGGAAATTCCAGTTTTCTGAGATTGTATTTGTAACTTCTGATAGGCATAAAATTATCAACTGAGTGTCCTGGGTTCAGGTAGGATAGGATTAATATTCACAGACAACCTGGGAGAAACCACAGCTGGGATAAACTGAACCAGCCAATGGGATATTCAATACCATCCTGACATCATGCCCACTATATATGCCCTCATGCTATATGTCCATATGCTATATGCCCTCATGTTCCACCTCAAAATGAGGAAAAACTTTTTTATTGTGAGGGTGATGGAGCACTGGAACAGGCTGCTCAGAGAATTTGTGGAGTCTCCTTCTCTGGAGACTTTCAAGACCCATCTGGACATGTTCCTGTGTGGCCTGCCCTAGGTGAACCTCCTTTGACAATGGGCTTGGATTAGGTGATCTCCAGAGGCCCTTCCAACCCCTACCATTCTGTGATTCTGTGGTACAAGGGGAAGGCTGGCCTTGGGAAGGGGCTTCTGTTTTCAGCGTGTGGCTTCAGCCTGTGGCTAGAGCAGGGACAGTGCATCTCAGGTACCTGGTAGAGCCTCATGGTTTATATCACCCATTTTATACATAATTTCATTGGTATTAGCACTGCTACTGTTGTTTCTTCTCTTTGACTTGTTCTGATAAACAGTCCTTATCTCAACCCATGGGTTTCACCTTTTTTTCCCTCCTTGCTCTCCTCTCACAACACAGTGGAGGGAAGCGAGGGAGGGGGGAAACAGTGGGAAAGCAGTTGTGTGGTGTTTTGTTGCCAACTGAGGTTAAATTACCACACCGAGAATTTCACATTGTGTGTTAGTACCAAAGCAAGCAGTTAGTGTTGGGAGTTTGCTGGACTTGATGTAGTTGATCTAATGCAAACACTCTGTCTTGCTTTCAAAACAGTCACGCATCCCCCAGTTCTGCCAATAATCAGGCAAGTTTCTGTCATGTTTGAATCTACTGTTTGTGACACTAGCTTTGGGATCTTTTTCATGTTTCTCTCACTACTGTACCTATAGTTCTTCCAGGTTGTCTATGTCTCTCTGAAACCTACTTCTGAGTTAGGTGTGTCTTCATGTGTTTCAGATCACTGTAGAGCAATCATACGTGCTATGCTGTCTGCCAGCAGCGTCGTGCCTACACTGCTATGTTAACAATACATAGAACCAGTGTGCATCTACATGCTGGGATTATTTTCTCTTTTCTAGCTATTCCTTGTATCACCTCTATCCTTCATTGCCTACCTTATAAACTATTTTGTAAGCTTTTTGAAGCAAGTTCTTGTCTCTATGTATTGCTTACAAAACACCTGCTATTCTTACAGAATGGTAAAAGTGTTGATTTACTATTTCTCAGAACAGGTTTTACTAAACTGAAATCCAAGGAGATTGTAATTCCTGTTTAAGAAATCTTAGTAATGTTAAAACCCAGGATATCTGGCAACCATTGTCCACGGAAAATACATTCCTGGATGTTTAGAAGAACCAGTAGCAAGTGGAAATTCTCCTCTTGGGATATTTCAATGCTAAATCAACATGGAAATACACATGGAATAAAAAGAGACCAGTGAAATGATGCAGATGCTGCTTTCCATCTCTGTTAATTAAAGACTAGCTGTTGACTGGTGGAAATGCACTTTGAACATGATTTTTTTCCTTTGTACAATCTTTTGTTAGTCTTGAAAATGGAGGAAATAACTCAGCTTGATTTGATCTGCAGGGTCTAGATGGAGTATGAAGCACTGTAGTTAATAAATAAGTTGATATTCTAGTAATAAACTAAGTCAGCCTAAGCAAATTTGTTATGGGTTCAGTGAGACACAATAAACACAAAACCCCACAGAAACATTTTGTAGTCACTTCATTGTAAAACTACTTTTTAATTCCTCACTCCATCTGCTCTTGCACCTCCATAAAGTGCTTTGAGATGCAGTTTGGGTGAACAGTATTACAGAAAATTAAGCTCTATTGTTTTACAGCTTTAGGAGCTGCAGATGCGTATCTATGAAAGAATGGAAGCCTTTTGAAAGTAGTTTTCTAACAGATTCCATGTAATAAAGTGATGATCTCATAATATTTATAGAAATGTTTGGTATGCTCTTTGTTAAAAAAGTTTCTTCATACTAGTCTTCCTGTAGTAGAGTCTCACATATTGAATCTTATAAAAGTAGTTTATTCAGATGATACAGAAGAAAACAGCTCAAGCTGTGTGCCTCTGGAGAGAGACCCTGCACAAAGAAATCTCTGGGCAATTACGCCCTCACAATGTGTGTTGTCCGCTTCTTCTCAGGTGATGGTTCTGTCCAATACTATTTGAGTCTGGGGTATTCTTGTTCTCATTGGGTTCCTTCTCTGTCTCCAGGCTGGTGGATCCTTTTCTTATCTTGAGGATGCAGCTTTTGCTGACAAATGTGGCTACCTTATTTTTCAGAGGATGCAGCTTCCTTGGGACCTCCCTTCCTGTAACTAAGTATAAGTTCAACATAAGTTCACCGCTTGTGGCCTAAGGCTTCAGTAAATCCAGCTACTCATGCTAAGTAAAGCAAAACAAGTTTCATTCAACTCTAAAGCAATGACCCAATTAATTCTAATATTCTACAAGCAAACTATTTTAATCCTAAACATTTTTAAAAATTTTTCCAGGTTGTCAGACCTCCCCAGATTTTTGATTTATCAACAGTCCTTATCTATCATTTGATGTATGTCTAAATACTAGATACTAAGGTTCCATATAGTTCTTTAAAAATAAAGTGTTGAAAGCCAAATGAGGCAAATCAAAGCAGTGAATTATTACTGTAACTATATATCTATATATGAAATAGTGGCTATGCTATATATGAGTGAGTATACACAGATTTTAATGAACAAATCTAATTTTGAGAAAAAATTACTTTTGCTACTGCTTAAAGAATAAACTGATTAAATTTCTAAACTGAGGGCTACTTTTCTGTTTTCCTCTGTGATGACAGAAAAGCTATTACTTAGAACTTCAGAAACCGATCTACAGAGTCTGTTAAATTCTCCTTTCATAGCAAAGGTTACAGAGGTTGCAGGCTCTGTCTAGACAAGAAAATAAGTTGATCATTACAAGATAGTGCATTGTAAAGGTGCTATAACCTGTGTGCTTCCATTTTTGTATATGTTTACTTAGTTAATCTTTTAGCTTGAGACATTTTATTAGGTTACACATGGCTTCTGAAGGAACACCAAGACAGAATCTGTTATGTAGATATCAAGGACTCATGCTGGAACTCAGCCTGCTGTTCTCAGAGCTATTTACTGGAAACAGGTAAGTGCTGAATCCCACAGCAAATCCTTTTCTCTCTTAATCATATTTACTGATTCATTACCTCACCTAAGTGGTCAAACATGTATATAGGTATATATGTATAGATGGGTATGTATATATAAAATTAGTGTGCATGAATTATGGTGATTTTTAATCTGTCTTCTAAATGGTCTTCTGTCTTCTAAAGTAGATCTATATGCTTGTGGTTGTATAAAAAATACTTTGCTGTGAGGAATTTCTTTTCCTTGAGGAACTTAAAATCTGAACACAGAGAAGAGCACTGCTAAGAGACACTTGTCTGCACAAAGGCATTCTTATAATTCCAGACTAAAATATGCTTACAAAAAGTGGGGGAAATTGGGTAAATTAGGTGTGTACAGACTTCCACAGTTTGCAGAAAGGGAGTGTTATTGTGTCAGTAAACTCCTCCCTGTCTTCCACAACCATATATACATTTTATTACAGGACCTTCAGTTTTCTAACTGTCTGCAGCACCTAACTGAGGACTCTGTAGAGCTTTCACATTCTTTGTGAGCACTTTAGTTGAGCTCTAGTCTAAATACAAAATGAACATGCTATATGCAACACATGCAAAAACGCAGTGTTATAGAAGATTGATGTTTGAAATTTCATCAGCACCTGAGAAATATCAGAGTTTAATTAACAAGTCATGCATTAGTATATAAGAGTCTTTGAATATTTATGATGACATTATAATTTTTAGAAGAGACCAAGACAAGCATGAGACAAAATTGGGAAATGTTTCAAAATGTTTTCAACAAGAACAATTGCTAGTGAATGGAAAAAAAATGAAATGAGGCAACAATTTTTAAATTCTAGACAAATAGAATGACCAACGAACACTTGAAGTAGTTTAAATTTGTTTTACTAATGAATTGTGGGGGGGATTTATCTGTTTTTATGCTATCAGATATATAGTGCAGGCAAGCCAGTGTTTCTAAGACTTAATTTGTGCAATTAACTATGTAAAATGAGGAAACATATTCAGTAAGACTGTAAATGTATCCTCAATTCCACTTCCAAGTGTGTATTATTATGCAGTGGATAGTCCCAGTAGCTTGTGGCAATGTTTGTGCACGTACTAGAAAAAATAAAACAAAACTCCTGCTGCCGAGTTTTTTTTCTTCCACAGAAAAAATTCAGTCCTAACTATTCACAGCCCACATTTCTGTATATGAGTTGTGGTTTATTTGCTGTCTTAAAAATTCTTCTTGTGTTTTGTATGAAGTAGATAGAGCTGATTTTCAAGCATACCTTGGTTCCTTTGATTTCCAAATTATAATCCTTTTTAACATGAGAAAAAGAAAGTACATCTGTGGGCACTACAGGAAGAACAGACTGAATAGGAATTTAAAAAGGTGTTTCCAGGCTTACTGAATTTTTCAGCCAGATCCTTACACTAGATTCAGGGATGGACCTACTGAATGTCTGAATTAGATTTTGTCTTCAAAACTTTTTGAGTCAAAGCATATGTAGAATTATCTTTTGAAAGCCAGAAATGTAATTTTTTCAGATAGTCTATTTAATTTGAATATTTTGCTCTACCCAGAGTAGTGCTTAAGCTTTTCTAACCTAATCTTTATATTCATAACATTAAAAACTCTTGTGCTAGGCTGCACTAATGGTCCAGTCAGTTTATTTTGTCTCTAACACACATCATTAACAGATGATGCTGTGGAAGAAATATTCTACTTGAAATTATCAGAAATAAGATTTTATTTAAGGAATTTTCTGCACTTCAACTGAAGGAGAAAGCAAGACAAAAATGGGGCTAATGAAAGGAAAAAAAAAAAGAAAAAACTCCACACATAATAATAAGACTTTTTATTATTATTTCTGATTTTCAGACCAATCTATCCATAGATTCCCCTCATTGCACCAAACATTATAATTTAGAAGAAATAAATGTGTTGTTAAGACACAGAATTCAGACTGAAAACCTAGTCAAATAACAAAAAAATTAATTAGAGATTTCATGTGAGCAGTTCCACTTTTTTCATTCACTTTAGATGGTATCAACTATCCTCAGGAGAAAATAAAAATATTCTGAAGATTAATGCTACTTTCTCCAACAGAAAACATTGCTAAGTCCACATGAAATAAAAAGGGATTAGAAAAGATAGAGCATACAATTTTGGTCTTGAATCCTACTCTCCCATGCATCTTTGCTGGTGGAAAAAGACTGGCGTATCCCATAGTCCTATCTGTCACTCAAATAATTGAATTTTCTTGCATGGAAGTTCTGAAACCATTGATTTTATATTGCCTTCCTATCCAAAGGTTAGTAATACTGTTACAGAAAATAAACCCTTTTACTTTGGCTAAAACAGATGTTTTATAGAGAGAAGGTAAAAAACTAAAGATAAACGATAGGATTAATAAAAAGATATGGAAAGGAAAGAAAGAGTATTAGGGAAAGACTACTAGCAAGAACTTCATGTATACAGCCAAAGTGTTACTCAGTGCTCAGGTAATAAAAATGAATATAATGATGTAATCCTGTCTTCTGACAGACTGTCTGTTTGGGCTTATTTATTTATTTTGAACGAACAATTCTATACAACAAGGGTAATTGTTCTGTTGCTGTTTTTTTTTTTTTTAAATTTGCTTCAGACAACTTTGGATCCAGGACAATTTTGATAAAATTCCACAATTAATCATGGTGAGTTGACAGTATCATGTAGTCTTAAAAATTGATCAAATCCCTCACAGGATTGAAAACATAACTTCCAATACAAATTGAAAAATACTTTAAACTTTCAGGAGGTACTGAGTGCCTTGAAAAATAGTCTGTGAGTGATTTTTTTAGTAACAACAATCTATATATTCTGGTTTACAAGCATGTAATTTTATTTATATAATACACATTTTTAAGCCATAAATATTAAACTATTTAGATAATCCTTCTTATTGTTCAAAATTGTCAGTAAATGTAACTATATTGCAGCATTGGTAGTCAGTGAGACAAAGAGAGACCGTACCACACTGTAACCTTCAGTCATGTCGGCTAGAACACCACAAAATTGGTGCCAAAAAGAGCAGCATGAGCTGATTAGTATTATTGGAAAACATTACCTAAAAATAGTGGTTTTTTCTGTTGAACTTGCAATCTCTGTCATGTTTAGCTTTTTAATGTACCAAACATAAATCATAAGCACAGTACTGCAAAATGCGAAACCTAGTTTAGCATAATACTTATTCTAAACATGAGTATTAATGAGGATCTGGGCAGAAGTGTAACGAAATTCCTATTTAGGCTGTGCTTCCATTTCAGTTAAAAAAATCAGGTAACATCTACAGTAGGAAAGCTTAACTAAGTTCTCTAGATGATTGGTTCATTATAGGAATCTGATCCAGTGCTCTGGAAATACTGCGAAGGTTTTCTTCAGTTCCAGGTGGTTTTTCATGAGGCTTTGCATGACCACTCTTTGTGCCTACTATCTGGTAAAAACAATCTTCAGTATCCACATACTCCAGCAGCTGATTAACGGAAAGAAAACAGGAATTTATGTTCCCTGGTGCTACTCAGAAATCATCCCATTCAATTATATTTCTGATACAGGTGACTCTATTCCGCCAACAGAAAATACATAAGATTCTGACACTTAGAGATTTTTCTGTTGCTTACCTCAAGACAAAGATGTCTTAACTCTAGTCTGGCTTCTGGTTGAGCTGTGTCCATATCTTGTGAAGGGCTTGTGGATTCATTTTGAGATTGCTTAACTATGTAATCATGTGATAATTGAAGTTGGATTGAATTTAGAAGACATGTTTGGAATCCAGCTGGTAACAGCATTGTTCCTTCTGCCCTCCCCCCCTAAAACAAAGGCCAACGCTATTATGTATTGTTATGTGGTCTAGAAGATGAACAGTTTCATTAAGTCAGGAGGACATCACTGGCTATGATTACTTAATTTTCAAACTTTATCATTATGTCACTGAACCTCACTCTCCACAGATTTTCCATATTTTCTTGGTGCTGCTGTATGTTTGTTAACACACTAGTTCAAATGAGATATGGTTGTACTGTAACAAGATAGGATATCTTTGGAGATGGAAATGCCCTTATGGAGGACCACAATAGGCTACTGAATATGTTAAGGGATGTTATAGGTGGCAGACAACCCATTATAGGATTTTTAGGTGGCGTGAAATGCTAAATATTTCTCTGACAGATCTGTCCAAATGATATAGGCCATAGCTTTCCATAACTAAGATTTTGTAAGAACGTATACATGCAGAGAATGATGGATTGTTATTTATTTTTTTGTAGTCTGTAAGATAGTATTAATTTTCCTTATTTAAATGTGAATTCCTTCTTGAATTTAAATTAAGTGAGTTAGTGACTCGTTTTTGTTTCCATACAGGAATTTTCAGGGATACTTTTGGACCGTACATAAAATTTACTTCCAAAATTTGATATAGTTTAGTAGCAGCATATTTGGCTGTCTTAGGGTGGTCGCTGGTGGAACCCATTTGCATTTCTACCAACACCACAAATAACAGACAGTAATATTGTTTCACTTTATTTCACCTTATATTTGATTCTGATGACATTAGTATGAGCAAAATAATCCAGCATTCAGTATTACATTCTATGGGGAAAAACACATTTATTTGTGTTGATGTCTTCCGCTGTACTTCGTGTACTCTATGAACTGAACACTAAATAAAATAATGATCAAATGTCTTCCAAGGTATTGTTATGTAACAAGTAGTTACTAAACAAAATCTCCTTCACATAAAGCAGTTACTTTTTCCTGTAGTGTCAGAAATTATTATCCTGGTTCCAGAGTTTAGTAATGTTTTACAGAATCATTTTTAACAGCTAGTTGCTCCTTGCACTTATACTTTAAAAAGCACAGTAGGCTCATAAAAGGCAATTCTCCCAACTGTGGAGGTGTCTAATTTAATGAGAGATTTATCAGTTGAAGGGTTTTAAGCAGAAGCATCAAGTGACCTCCTTCAGGAATGAAATTCTGACTTGACTTTAACAACTACAGTTTAAGATATGGGCCATTTGCAGCACAAGGGTTTGTTTACATATTTAAGTAGAAACCCTGCTTATTCACAAATAGTTCTGAAATGAAAGAAGAGGCATACACCATCCCTGAATACAGGGAAGATAGAAAAGCAGAAATGTGAGAGAAAATCAGCAGAGACAGATTATGGCTTTGGGGATGAAAAAAAACCAGATAGCTGTTTGGATATCAAATTATTAAGACATATTCTTACATAAAGGTGATTTTGATAATTTCATTAATGGTAAAAGCAAGACTGTTTGTATTTCCCATTTCTTTTGATCCTTCTTTGTTCTGTACATGCAAGGGAACAGTGTGCTCCACTTGGACT
Organism: Coracias cyanogaster; assembly: GCA_033124195.1. Classification (NCBI taxonomy): domain Eukaryota; kingdom Metazoa; phylum Chordata; class Aves; order Coraciiformes; family Coraciidae; genus Coracias; species Coracias cyanogaster. The sequence continues at coordinate 5,615 of JAVSBS010006346.1, read as the reverse complement.
GAGCTTCAGAGCTTTTCTTTCCAAATCATGCTGTAACTCAGCAATAAGGAAAGTCTGATGCCAGCTAATTAGCAGGTATGGAGTGGCAGAAGTCATGAAGGAATGAGATGAGGTTTACCTTCAGCTCAACTCTGTTACCTAGAATGAAATGTTTTTAATCCCATTCCACTTTATTTAGCTATCAGTTCTCTGGTGGTGTGTAGATGTGTCTGATCTCGGGTTTTGGAGCACAAAATACTAAATCTTGTAGTTTTATGTAGTTTATCATATGTGGTAAAATTTGTTATGTCTTTCATTTTAACTATAAAAATAGTGGCTACATGTCATTGCATCTTCACACACAAACACCCACACAATTGCATGCATCATTTTAAGATCCTTGCCACCGTAGTAACTTAAGCAGGAAGAAATTTTGAGAAGACAGGCTGCTTAAAATTTCTGTAAGTTTTCATATGAAAAATAAGAATTACATGTATTTGCTTTATTAAGAGGATAGAAGTCAATGAAGAATGGAGGTAGGTTATATGACTGGACTGGATGTATTGAAAAGATCCTGAGGACATTTTAGTTTTGAAATATAAGGAAGTTTTAATAAGATATTTATAGGGTTACTTTGTTTTCATTTGGAGTATTTTAATAGTATTTTGAGGAAGTTATTACAGCTCTAAAAGATCTTAATGAATTTGTAAATCTTGTGTCCATATTAAAATTACAGATATAGTAGATACAAATATAAAGTGCATCCATGAAGCACACTTAAAGTATTCCAAAATATGTTAGCATGCTAAAAAAAAAAAAAGGTCATTATCACTATGAAATAATGTATAAAAACATTTTTGGTTTTAAAAAAATATTTTCTCAAGATATTACCTTCTACATTTGTTAGTCATCTTGCTTTGGCTTGTGTATATGAAATAAATAACAGATAGCAATGTTTTGCTTTGTAAAAATGCTGCTTTATTTTTTTTTTTTTTTAAAAGAAAACCTGGGGTTAATATTTTCTTTATTTCTGCATATCAACCTCTCATATCAGTTTTTCATAAGGAACCCTAAAAAGTTTCTACAGCTCTCATAGCTCAGAGGTATCAACAAACCATTTGCTCATATACTCTAGGAAAAAATACACAAAAGAAAGTTCCCCTTTCCTATATAGCATTTGCTCATACTTTCCACAAGAAGTAAGCCTGTAGTAGGCAACTTCTATACCCTCATAAAAAATTAGCAGGACTCACAAAACCATTATTAAGCCCTCCGCCATTGAAAGAGCACTAAAAAAATTTTTGTAAAGCATATAAGACTCCCTCTGTAAACTATGAAACTAAAGGCATCTCGATCCTATTATTAGCATTATGTAGAACAGCTTGTACATCAGATATATACACCAGACTATGATGAAGTCAATTGCATCCTGTCTAGAGAATTTTACAACTCTCTAGTTTAATCCATTTTATCCCTGTCCACAACAAAGTTACTTTCCATAATAAACATGGGGTTTCAGATTATGACAGATAGCTGGTTGTCCCATCATACACCAAACTTTTACTAAGCCACTTTGATTAAGAGATTTTTAATAAGTTCAAAAGATATTTGAACATGTCACCATAAAATCCATGATGCACTGTGGCTACATAACATCCTCATCTTTTGCATAAAATGATTGGATTTCAAACTTATTATTGCAGTCAAAAATTAACAACCATTATTTCTCTATGGGAATTTAATATATATGTATTACAACATCATTTTCCTAGTTACAATGGTCAGCATACAAAAATAATAACCTATAAACTACAACATGCAGATCCCTCTCCATTTGCACACCAAAGTCAAATTCCCTAAAAGGATACATGGCCTCCAGCATACTGATTGCCCTCCTGCTATCTATGGAACTAAACTGAAATGAAACAAATAATATCCATGAACTAATGACCACATCTTCCTACTGTTTGTTTGAAACAAATGACAGTGGACTTGGCACTAGAAAGTATGCCTTTTTTGATCCCTTTGAACGAAAAAGAATCCCATGCCGACGGTATATTCCTTTATGTCTGTCTAGTTGTGGTTTCAAACATGTATTATACTTGTTGGATAATCAGGTTGAAATCAAACTTGTTATTTGAATCTCTTAATATTTAAAATGCCCACAGTTATGTTTGCACAAGTTAGATCTGTAACTGTGCTGACAATATATTGTAGGTGTCAAGGTTTAGGGTTAGTTTGCTAGGCCTATAACTTTTCTTCTTACTTTTGCACCCTCCCAGTGTGGTACACAAGATTTAACAATGACCTTAGTCTGAACACCAATCCTTGGTAGCAACTCTAAATATGAAGGGTTATCACTGCTAGAAGATGCTGTCTGTGAAAATATACTGTTAACTTCAGAAAGTGCAGTTGCTTGGAAGAAACTTAGCTTTAGAGTAAACAAAATTAGTTTGGTTCTAACTCAAACCAGGACAGTAGGAACCCAGGATTCAGTGTATTTGAAAATCAGATCTGATAGATCTTTTCCATCTGTTCCAGGTTCAGATTTGGTAAAGGTTTTGTTCAGTACAATGTAAATTTCACTATGTCTCACTCATTATAATATGACTGCAATGTATCTGACTGAAATACCCAATGAGATGCCTAATGCATAGTCATTTGTTATTTTTGTATGTGAACATACTATCCTAAATCATACACTAATAACTTTATTTATATAAACTTGTTGCCTAGAAAATTTCATATGCCAGCATCCTACAATATGAATTTTGAGATAATTCACAGAATGAAATATAACAGTTGTATCTCCTTGAGATATAAAACCCAATCTATTATACTGAGATATGCCCTATTATCTAAAGATTTGCATTGTGCTTTGTAAATTATTGCTCAATGAAATTGAATTTATTCTTTATCAAGTATTCAACAGATGCTTCTAATACCCATCAAATTCACTGTGTTCAGATTCATATTATTTTAATGTAAAAAGTTATAAAATATTTATAAGGAGATGATGCAACAGTACTTTTAATTATGTTTATGTCGTTCTGCTCCATTTAAAATATTTATTGCATCATGAGGAGATATGCAAATTTGGAGGGACTGAGGAAGAAAAAAGAAACTTTGTACAGCTTACATAGATTATGCCAACATCAGTATTTTAAATTATTTTATCTAATTAAAGCATATTGTGGAGAGTTAATTGGAAAAATTCTTGTGGTTTTATCTTACAAGTAGTAAAGCCTTTACAAGATTCAACAAAGAAAGGGATTTGGCGTTATTGGAGCAGAAATCCATTTTTTAAATATTGTTTTTTTCTTGAAATGTTTGTATTCTGTAAGCTTTTAACAGAGAGCGATGTATTTTGCCAATAATTTTTCCTATCTGTTTCAAAAGTGTAAAGAAAATTTAAGATTATTTGAACTCTTATATAGAGAATTCCCTTCAAAGTCTGTCTAGATTATAGAATCACATAATGGTAGGGATTGGAAGGGACCTCCAGAGATCATCTAGTCCAAACTCACTGCCAAAGCAAGTTCACCTAGATTAGATTGCACACAAGCATGTCCAGGTGCGTTTTGAATATCTTCAGAGAAGGAGATTCCACAACCTCTCTTGGCAGCATGTTCCAGGCCTCCATCACCCTCACAGTAAAGTTTTTCCTGATGTTGAGGTAGAACACCCTGTGTTCTAGTTTGTCCATTGTGTGTCCATCCTGTGTCTAGTGTATCCATTGTTCCTTGTGCTATGGAACTGGGCACCACTGCAAACAGACTGGCCCCATCTTCTTGACATCCACTCATCAGATATTTATAACTATTGATAAGATTCCCTCTCACTCTTCTCCAGACTAAACAGCCCAGGCCTCTCAGTCTTTGCTCATAAGAGAGATGGTCCAGTCTACTAATCATCTTTGTAGCTCTCTGCTGGACCCTCTCCCATAGTTCCCTGTCTCTCTTGAACTGTGGAGCTCAGAACTGGAGACAGTAGATGTGACCTCACCAGGGCAGAGTAGAAGGGGAGGAAAACCTCCCTCAGCCTGCTGGTCATGCTCTTCTTAATGCACCCCAGGATGCGTTGGCCTTCTTGGCCGAAAGGGCACATTGCTGGCTAATGGTTAACCTGTTGTCCACCAGGACTCCCAGGTCCTTCTCCACAGAGCTGCTTTCCAGCTGGTCAACCCCTAACCTATACTGGTGCATGGGGTTATTCCTCCCCAGGTGCAGAACTCTACCTTTGTTGAACTTCATGACGTTTGCTTCCACCCAGCTCTCTAGCCTGTCCAGGTCTTGCTGAATGGCAGCAGAGCCTTCTGGGGTGTCAGCAGCTTCATCCCAGTTTTGTATCATCAGCAAACTTGCTAAGGGTACACTGTCCCTTCATCCAGGTCATTGATGAATATGTTGAATAAGACTGGACCCAGTACTGACCCCTGGGGAACACCACTAGCTACAGGCCTACAACTACACACTGTGCTGCTCATCATATCCCTCCGAGCTCTGCCATTTAGCCAGTTCTCAATCTACCTCACTGTCCACTCATCTAACTCACGCTTCTTAAGCTCGCGTATGAGGATGTTATGGGAGACAGTGTCAACAGCCTTGCTGAAGTTGAGGCAGGCAACATCCACTGCTGTCCCTTCACCTAGCCAGATAGTCACACCATCATAGAAGGCTACCAGATTGGTCAAGCATGATTTTCCCTTGGTGAATCCATACTGACTATTCCTGATAACTTTCTTTCCCTCCATGTGCTTTGAGATGACACTCAGAATAAGCTGTTCCACCACCTTTCTGGGGATAGAGGTGAGGCTGACTGGCCTGTAATTTCCTGGGTCCTTCTTCTTGTCCCTTTGGAAGACTGGAGTGACACAGGCTTTCCTCCAGTCCTCAGGCACCTCTCCTGTTCTCTACAACCTTTCAAAAATGATGGAGAGTGGCTTAGCAATAATATCAGCCAGCTCCCTCAGCACTCATGGATGAATCCTATCAGGGCCCAAGGATTTGTGGGTGTCCAATTTCCTAAATGATCTGTAACCTGATCCTCCTTCCCCAAGGGAGAGCGTTCCTTCCTCCAGACTTTCTCTCTTACCTCCAGAGACTGGGATTCCCAACAGCCAGTCTTAGCAATAAATAAAAGAAAAAAAAAGTAAATCAAAGAAAGCATTCAGTAACTCTGCCTTCTCTGTATCCTCAATCACCAGGGCACCCACCTCATTGAGCAGCAGGCCCACATTTTCCTTAGTCTTCCTTTTGCTACTGATGTACTTGAAGAAGCTCTTCTTGTTGTCTTTTACATTTGCCAGATTTAATTCCAAGAGGGCCTTAGCCTTCCTCATTGCATCCCTCCATACTCTGGCAATGTTCTTATATTCCTCCCAAGTTGCCAAGCCCTTTTTCCACATACTGTGAACTTCCTTCTTCCATTTGAGTTTTTCTAGAAGCACCTTGCTCATCCATGCAGGAAGTGGTGCTTGGATATTAAAGAATCACAGAATCACAGAATTATTGAGGCTGGAATAAACCTCCAAGATCATCAAGTCCAGCCTATGACCCAACATCAGCTAGACCATGTCACTAAGTGCTACATCAAATCTTTCCTTAAACACCTCCAGGGATGGCAACTCCACCACC
>JAVSBS010006345.1:19295-50548 GCA_033124195.1 Coracias cyanogaster | reverse complement strand
GCCGGCCCGGGGCCCGGGGCGCTGCGGAGGCCGCTGGCGGGAGGGCCCGGCCCGGCCCTCGCCCCGGGCCCCGCAGCTGCAGCCACTCGGCACGCAGCGCAGCTACGGGCGTTGCTTCGGCGTTCCCCTCAGGAAGTTCATGGGGGGATTCTGGGAGCAAAATGACGCTTCCATTAGTTCACGTACCAGCTTCACAGCACAGTTCAGCGATGCGGTGCCAGCGGGGAAGCCCGAGGGCAGTGCACAGAGTCACGAACCTTCCCCTGCACCACCCATAGGTGCTGCTTCTCGCCCAGCGCGGCCCTGTCCTGGCCGCAGCCCCTCCGCTCCGTGTGCGCTAGAAGCCAGAGCGGACACCCGCGGCGGGCCTGCGGCCTTCCCCAGAGCGAAGGGGAGCTGTGCGCCGCGGGCCGCGCACGCACTCGCTTCAGTAACGCACTTCTGCAGTTGTTACAGACAGACTCCAAGCTATGCTGATGGATAAGGAAACACCTCTTCAGTAACCAGAATCCACATTAGAAAAGTCTGAGGTAATTTTTCTTCTGAATTTACTAATTTCCTACTAATTTCTTAAGAGGTGGCGTGAGCTATTCTGAGCTTCACTTGGCCTCCCCGGCTGAGAACTCGGACCTGACCTTTGGACGCTGTTGGAGCCCTGATCAGCATTACATTGACAGTGGTAGTGCAGATTCTGAGAGCCGCCGGTTAAGCCTGTACAGGAACTCCGGGTTAGGATCAGCCAGCTCCATGGAACAGATCTTGATTGTGCATTTCCTGATTTCCTTGCTTCAACAAATATTCCCTGTCATTTATTCTTCCTTACATTTCCTGTTCGTGTTTCCACTGGCTAGGCAGATCTCTTCCTTGGTTCCTTGGTTTTTTTTTGGTTGGTTTCATTTGCTGTTTTGTTGGTTTTTTTTTTCCCCCACATCTGCTGTATTTCTGGTCAGGAAACCCAGTACTCCTGAGACTTGTTTATGCTTCCCTTCCCTATAAATTCTCCATGCTATCTTTTGTACCATTCTTCTCCTGCTTCCTTACAGGGTCACCCGGTAGCATTTTTGGTAGCCCTGACAGCCGCGCTCGTCACAGCACCTGCCCCAGAGTTATTACAGATGCTATATATCCTTTTTTTTCCCTGCAATTTCCTTGTTGGAAACCTTTGGATATTAGATGACTGTGTGTGCACGCACGTGTGGTTATTGCACAGATAATGATCTGGAGTGATTTTTCATACAGCCTTTACAAGGGCTTTTTTGCTTCCACCCGCGAGCGAAGGCACACCCAGTGCCCCATCGCGGTCCTCTCCCGATGACACGCCCTTCAAGGCAAGGCTCTCATCATCTCAGTCGCGGCGACATCTCATCTACGTTAATTAGGCCACTTCCGTTAGATAGTGTGGCCTCTCCTGAGTAAGTGTTGTAAAGCTGAGCAGTATTTATTACAGCTAGAACTCTTCTTCAGCAGGACGGCTGCATTTCAGCTGCACGTTTTACTGAATAGCGTCAGCAGCTGCTGTACCACTCGGCCTAGGCTAAATCATCTTTTTCTACTAATCTGAAAGTGATTAAAACTGTAAAAATAAATTCTCATTGTACTGTTGTTATTGTTCTTTGTTTAGGAAATAGTAACTTCCTTCTTTGGACACAAAAATAGGATGTGACCACCAGCTTTTATAGAAAGTGACTCAATGTGTTCAAGTCCATGGAAGACAATGACACTTCCATCGCAGTGGGACTGGGTTAAGTGATACAGGAACCAGACCACAAATGTGACATAGAAAGCCTCCTTATAATTACTTCTTTCTTCTAATTACGAGGTTGTATATTACAGAAAATAACATTATAACATTAAGCTCAATTTTGTGTGCTGTTCAAATGTTTTTAAACAGTACAGGCTTTTTTTTGTTCAACTGAAGGATTTATAAAAGTACAGTACTTTGAGTATATCCTGGGTTTTGTACATTTTCTAGCAGCAAATTTAATCTATACTTCAGCCAAACAGATCAGAAGCAATAAGTGCACCTTCCAATGTACCCTTAGATAACAAGGTTTGAAGAAACAAGACCACACGTTGTAATTTTTAACCTAGATCCATCACTGCTTTATATCAAAGCCCTACGTACAGCTAGATTTTTCTGAGCAAGCCTACTGAGGTGAAGAGGCACGTGTGACGTCTATTATAAAGTAAAACACTCTGAATTCCCTGGGAAAATCTCCTGTTTTCTGGGTGACTGAGCAACAATCACACAGTGCGGATAAGGAAGAGCGTGCACAGTTCCTGCCTCCTGTTTGGGTCTGCACTGAGCGAAGAGACTTAAAGTGGTCACGAGCTACATCTACTGCTTTCATGTAGGACTTCAGTGAAGAACAGCCATAAAGAACAAGAAAGCTTCCACTTCCCCCAGCTCAGTAATGGACAACAAAGAATAGAGTGGAACAGTAACCACGTTCCATGAAGTTTCACTATCCAAAGGCACACATGTGCATGATACGCACACCTCTACACTTTAAAAACCATGTAGTTTGTCATCCAAATGAACATTTATTTGCTCTTACAGCAATTGGGTATTGATTGATAGACTTTTTTCTATACTATACTCCTGCTAATAGTTCTACACTAATCTAATTTTTGAGACTTCTTCCAAAAGAAGTATAACATACATATATTGTTTTTAACAAAGGGGTTAATGCTGAGGGTTCTGGTTTTTATCTACATGCATTTCACAGCTGTTTGTTTCTGAGGTAGCTGGCAGCTTTGAGGCTTTGGTTGGCACTTCCGGATGCACGCCAAGAACAGCCTATGTCTCCAACTGTGAAGTGGTTTATTTAAAACCAAGAGCTGGTGGATATTACAAAGTTTCACCAGAGTAGCTATGTCAGCATGCGACCCCTGCCAGCATCTCCACGCCAGCAAAACCTCTAACGCGGACAGTCTGCTAGCAAAAAAAACCAAAAACAACAAAACAACAAACCAAAAGAGACTTGTCAGCTTAGTTCATGTTGTTTTCTAAGTTGATGTAATTTTACTGGCAAGAAGGCAATGTGAGCATGTATAGTAGATGACTGCTCAGACATTCCTTTCGGAAACAGCTGTGCTAACCAAAAAGCTGCACCAGTGTTTGTGTTCAGAGGTTATTCCCCTCGCAGCAAAGCCGGTGGGACACGCCAGCGCTGCTCACCCACATCAATACCAAGTCAGATTACACAAAGTTTGCAGGAGCAGCTTGGGAAGAGCTGTGGTGTCTCCTTCGCAAGCAGCTGACACCACGTCAGAAGTCACCGCACACAGCTGCTGGTGCAAAGCCCTTTGCTGAGATTAGTTTGCCCCTCCCGGGAGGACAGTGGGACAAAACACACGGACACACCGTCACCACTTTGTCTCAGGTAGCTGAAACTGCTGGTGAAAATGAGGTTTCCCAACATACCTGACTTTGTACATAAATGAATTGGGAAACAAATTCACATTTGTGGAAATGATGGTAACGTTCAAAGGACAGAAAAATGAGCTAGTCTGGAAGACTTTCAGTTACTCAAGGCAGATTTGGAAGATGATTTTTGGCTGAATTCTGTGGGATAAATAAGTCCTAAAATAGTAATGTAAAATAAACCAGGACCTGATCTGCTCTGGTGCTTCAGAATAAAAGAAAAAAAAAAAAAAAGAAATTGCTTAATACAGTCTGATCTTATCGGCAAGAGTTGTTCTGGAATAGTTAGGTCGGTCTGGCTCCCTGCGTGAACACTGCTGACAATACCAGAATAATTACCCAGCTAACAAGACTCAAATCCACAGGAGCAGCTACAGAGGAAAAAATATTCTGGAAGAGCTCTGCAAACTTCACGACAGCACGGCACAGAACAGCGCTGAGAATCATAGAGCATGAAAAGTACTTTTTCTAGCATAACTATTTGAACTTGCAGAAAGATACAGTGAGATACAGTTTTCTTTTGAAAACAAAGAAATCTGCATGTACACGGAGAGGGCTTTGATGTAGATTTTGCCAGGAAACAAAGCTAATAGTCTAATTACAATCAGATTTGATGTTTTGGAAGAATCTTCCAGTTTGAATTTCCTGTGTCCAATACAGAGAGTGTATGATTTGCTTTGGAACGGAGCCTAATGATTCTGACATCCTGCTACTGCTGTTAGTGTAAAACATGTAAGTGTACATATAAATAAAAAGGCAGTGTCATCTATTCCTTAACACATCTGGAACACATGTTGCTGGTGGCACTTGTTGCTCAGTGCTGTCTATCTCACCTTTTCCGCTCTGCAGAACAGGAGTCCCACAGGACTTGTTCTACGTACTTCTGAATTGCAGGCTCCTCTATTTCCTCTAGAGAGTAGAAGTAACATTCATGACCAGTACTCCCAGCTTTCATCGCGTGTTTTCTTTTTGCCTGGAACCTCACCCTTGGTACTCACTTATAACCTGTGTGGAGAACCAGCAGGGAGGAGAGGCAGACTGTTGTTCTAGGATGAGTTACAGCCAACCAGTCTAAAAACAGTCCTTTAAGGTGTGGTCCTGCCACTGAGCACACAGGCGACAGCAAAACCAGCTGGGAGAGCAGAAAGAGAACTTCTCCTCTTCCTTGTCCCTTTTTCCTTAGCTGCACAGGGAAAAGCTCAAGCGTGGGTGCTTGTGTGCAGGCCACCGGGAGCCTTCATCCTTTAGGTGGACAGAAATAGGCAAACATCTCCAGCCGCTAGCTGAGAGACCACAGAGTGAAGATGGGGTCTGACAAAGGTAAAAACTGCACGTTTCTAATGTTGACACCTGGGAGGAGTGGAAGACAGAACTGTTTTCCTTGAGGAAGACCTGAAGTACTGGATCTGGGCAGCAAGGTATTGAAAATTTTCAAGGTGTGGTTATAAAACGCATTAAAAAAGGATGAAAACTTTATATGGTAAAATCAACCTGCCTACAAGTACTCAAAACGCATGCATCCTCCTTTTCAGGTTCTAAAAGGCACGTATCTTGCTTTCTTGTGAATCCTTAACTGCATCTACTCTGAGACTCTATGCTCGGCTTCTTTGTCACAGGAGATTTTACAACACACCCCTAAATTAGCCACAGTTAGGAGGAAATTCCCTCAATATTCAGATCACGTGAAGAAGCAAAGATCACTGAAGAAAATTTTTCTAGAAAGTGCCACAACCTCTAATAACTACAAAATCAAGACAAAGGATGAAATCTCATCTTTTTTCTGTAACAAAGTCCTTATGTAAATAATCTAGAAGTCATAAAGCTGAGGATAATGCTAATTTCTGAAAGGTATTCCAAAGTCCTATCACACACAGTAAAAACTGCACTTTCACGCACATAAAAGCGGTCTGCTCACTACTCCATCTTCAGTGGAACTATTGGTAATACTTAAAACCCGTCACATTCCAAACAAACTCCAGAACCCAAATGAAATAATAGTGTTTCCTACTGATACAAATAATCTGATATGTGAGTGAAATTTCAAGATACAACTGCAGTAATCAAGCTGCCACAACTTATCTTGAAAATGAAATCAGCACTAGTATTTAACAAAGAGATTGTGCTGCAATATACCTGAGCACAAAGGCCTGCGCAGTGACAGGAGACTTCCTTCCCTTTCTTTGGATAAGGAAGAAACAGCAGAGCTTTACTCGTGGAGTTTTGCCAGGTTGTTCCTATCTTGGGCTTCCTTTCCTACACGCTATCTATTGTTAACATTACAAAGCCACAGCAGAGGAAACAGGCATTCTTACAAGAACTGCAACTGAAACAAAACCTCCATTCATGCCTTTGAGTCCATACATGGACACATTTAATGAGCAGCACTAAATTTAAAACTAGTCTCATGCATTTAAATTCAAAATACGGGATTAAGGCAAAAATCTCAGCTCAGTGCGTTTTCTGTTAAAAAAGAACTGTAGGTTCAATCCAAAATTCAGACACTGATCTTATTTATGTATGTGTGTATCTAAACTAACTCCAATGCTCTTTAAATGAGAACAGAGCAGGAGGAAGCAAGCACCGGTTCTTGAGTCTACTCAACACTTGAAGAATATAAACATTTCACACCACCAAACAAATCACGTCATCTTGAGTTTTAAGAATTATTAATTATTACATTACATTCTTTGCTAAGTGGCTTAGCAAATTCATTAGCAGATGACAGAAACAATATTTTACCGTGCTTGAAAACCAGAAGTTTTTATTGTTTTCAGTTTAAAATTGATCACGAATTTGGAAACTGTAAGGTGAAATACATTCCAAGCTAATCTTGAGACTATGAGCAACTCTATCAGAAGACAAACGCTGACAATGGTTGTACAGCAAACCTTCTCCCTTGTAGATTATTAAAAAAAAATAAAGAAAAAACAAACAACTTTCTGCCCTCTGCTGTTTAGACCAGGAAAAAGTAAACTGGGATTCAAATTTGTGAGAAGCATATAGCTGAGGGCCGAGCCCAGCTCTGACTTTAAGAAAATCATCTTGCTTATGTTTAAACTAGTTGTTTTTTCAGTTTTCTATGCACTCAGGACTCTGCAGTCCCATGAATTTAGTGGTCTGGCGGAGAGGTGCCAGGGAACCGTTCACAAGTTGCTTGCTTCATAAAACCGAAAGTGACCTGACATACACAGGAGGGGCAGTTCTGCAAAACAAAGCTAAATTTGCAATAAACCAAAACATGCAACAGTCCTACTCTGAGGGCAACAGATTATGCTCCATACTTAATAGGTTTCTAAAGATGAACTAGCACTACGCTCAACTTCCTCACAAATTAATCTGAACTGATGCTTGTTCATTTCTTCAAGACAAAAATGCTGTGCTGCCTACAAATCAAATTTGATTAGTCATTTTGAAAAAAGTTACTTAACTTTTTAAGAGGTTAAGCTGAAAGTAACTTTTTCTGTCAGAAAATCCAACGATCAGTTCTTCCCGACTTGCAAAGAAAAATGGCCTCAAATTAAGCTTTGCTTTTAGTGGCTAGATACCATAGCAAATTTTTTAGAAGCCTATTAAAAATAAGATGTGTTAAAAGTAGCAACATTACATATTTTTTAACAGCTTGTTAATAATGCTTTGTACTCTCCATGTCTTGTTCAAGGGTTTCTATAAAGCAAATTCATGAGAGGAAACAAATGGTATTAAATACAGCGCTACCTCGGACAGTTTACATGAAAACTGAAAAAGCCAGATCCACAAGTGAATTCTTATCTTACCACCACCTGTGGGTTACAGAAGTAGATGGTTTTTCACTCTCCAGCTTCAACTGCCCTGGAAAACGGCAGCTACACAAGCCCTGCAGCCCCAGCACCACAACTCAAAGCGGCAGGATGACACCCTCGGCAGGGCGCGTCACTTGCTGTGCGGTCACACCAGTTGTCACCTTGCAGGTACAATTCTGCTCTGCCCGCACCTCAGTACTTCTGTCATTGCAGCTGCCAAGCCCCTGGTAGCTGCTGTGTGCGCTGTGAAGAGAGGGAAAGGGGCAACCAGCAGAGCTGGGGAATGCCCTGTTCCCACCTCACAAAAGGCAAGTCTGCCTTTCTAATAATCCAGCTGAAACCCCCAAGCAGCCACCGAGCTGCTTTTCCAGGCTTAGTACTTCTCCCCAGACAAACGGACCGGTACGCTTCAAAAGCAACATGCTTAGTGTGAAGCAAGTTTGTTCAGGGATCAATGCCAGAGTTTGAGTTTCTCTAAATTTCACCCAGCTTTGAAGTTTAACCTCAACCATCCTCAATTCAGGTCATTTTTTGTTTGAGGAAACAAGATCATTCCATGCTGCAGTTTTTACTTGTACACTATCGTAATAAGCTTCAAAAAAAGGGAATGTGCAGGCTTCTAGGGACATTCTCTCTTCACAAAACCCACTTTGAATTGTCCATTTTAGCCATGATTGCCGAGGAAAACGCTCCTCTTCCTTTCTAGCACGTGCTTCAGGACACGACGCACATGTGAACTGCCAGCATTTACCACGATACCAACGAGCTCCACAGCAGCTCACCTTCTTTTATTAGAAAGTTTAAGAGATAGAAAGGTAAACATGTTCAGGTTCACAGGGCAGTAGTGAGATGAGACATGAAAAGCTTCTAGGGCTTGTATCTAAAGGTCTGATTTTGCTGCCATGAGTTCTGGACTCTGGCTATAGCAAGAAGAGAGGGAATGACTAGAAAACAGTGGCTTACACAGAGGCTGTTCTTGCATTTCACCTGAAAATGTAGGCCAGTTATATATAAAACAAAATAGTAATCAGAAATCCCAAACAGTAACATTTGATCACATTTAATTACCACATACTGTATGTGAAGAAAACTCTATGACAAGTCACCACATCTGGATGGCAAATGAAACACGTTGCTGATTCGTATATGGGAGAGGAAATTCAGTTTGCTCGTGCCATTGCCACACTACAATTAGAGAAAAAGCAACTCCCTATTTCAGAAAATTAACTTCTTTTAAGTGGTAGTAAGTGTTCTAGATTAAAGCACTTCTGCCATGCAGGTTTCATTTGAAACTACCTCTCAGAGGTACAGAAATTCAACACAGTAAGAAAAGAATGCAGGAACGCAATTAACACAGGAATGTATGGTGCTGCTATGAAAGACAGCAAATATAAAGTTATTGTCAGAATCTGTACGTTAAGGTTCTCTCTTGCCCGTTTGTCCTCTCCCATATACTTCAAGGACTTTATGATGCACCCTAACTAGTGACAGTAACGCCTTAGTAAAACTCATCTGAGTCACAAAAGCTACAAGATACTGCATTAAATACAACTGAAAAATGATTTTTGACATAACCTGTTGGACAAATGGAAAAGCATCATTTATGTTGCAATTCTCAGCTGGTTTTTTCCTTACGAGCACACTATCCAAATGGGAACAAGACCTGTTGCATCCCACCACGCAGGAGAGATTCAGCAGACGCTAACGCTCCTCCGAATCTGCCTCCCAGCCCGCGGTTTTACTTCCGCGGTTTTCCAGATCAGCTCCTCGTGTACTCAGGATGCTGACTGCTGCTGAGGCCACAGGGCTCTCTAAGGTAACTGCTCCCTGCAGCACGCACGACCCTGCCCAGCGGGCTTACAGCCGCCTCTGGTAAACCGGGACCGTGAGCACGAGTGCACTTTCTTGCGCCGTGTGAGCGTAGAGAAGCGGTGTGACACCCAGCCTGCCTCCAGGCCGACCCAATCCTTTGCAGGAAGAGCCCAGTAGTCCCACACATACTGTTACACATACATGAGTCTAGATGGAAGAAACACTCCTGTAAAGTAGCATTCCCACCAGTATATTTAAAAAAAACCCAAAACACCAGTTTCAGTACAGAAGCAAAAGCAAGATGTGCAGCTTATGTAACACTGACAGCTCTACTTAACGTAGGAAAGCTCTTCAAGCAGAACTATACTAATGCAGAGCTGAGGAAATCCTGAGCAGAGCATGCTGACTTTCCCCACCTGTGAGTACAGCAAAGCCAGTGACCTATCTTGTATCAGGCAGCTGTGCACAGTTAGCACCAGAGGACATTCAGCCTATGACTACTGGCTCAAGATCCTGGCACAGGAAAGCACTTCATCTGATCCAGATGTTTATTTTTCCTCAAAACCTATTTGTGACCATAGTTTTTAGCTGTTTCACAAACTGCGTAGTAAGACAGGACCCACCAATCATTTAATGTTGCGCACTATTCTCCTGCAATGGTTTGTTTTCATTTCCCCCAGCGCTTGCTCCAGTTGCTGAATTAGGTGGAGGAGGGTAGAAGGGTCGGTTTGCAAGACTTGGGTAGTTTGATCTTCATTCTGGTTAAGATGCAGCTTTATAGTCACAGCAGGCTTAATCTGTTGCCTCAAACTTCTGCTTGCAAGCTGCGTGAGGTGTGCAGACGAAATGGGAGCAGGGAAACAAAAGATGGTTATCAACTTCCCCATTTACAGTACACCACAGGTCTGCAGGACCTGCTCGGAGAACTGCTTCAAAATCCTTCACCCACATTCAAGGTATACGCCATCTACTATTCAGTTTTATCGTTAGACAATCCTAATCCTCTTTAATCAATGCTTTCACAGTATTTCTGAAAATCAGGTGATAAATAAGACCAAATATATTTAGTATATGCTAGCATTTTTAAAACAGCAATTGAGCTCTGAATTCAATTTTCATAAAATACTTTGCATCATTACATATCCTGCTCATCTCATAACTAGCTGTCTTTGGCGCAATAACAGAATCATGTCAGTTTTGAATACATTAAAAACTGCTGCCTCAAATACCATGAAATAATGTAAACTCACTGTTTAGGAGTTGTTTATGATGTTAAGAAAATGTGACGTAAAATACAGACTACTGAAAACGTAACGGAAGTTACCTGCACATCCAGCCTCCATTCCAGGCTGTGATAGCTCGGAAGCTTTGGTGCCAGCTCACTAAGAATGCTTCGGATCTCTTTCCTGTTATCAAGGTACAGCTGGAGCAATAATTTGTTCAATTCATCTGAGAATCCCAGAACGTGAATGGAATCTTGGAAGTCTATCTCAGAAATCTAGAAATAACAATTTAGGCCTTAATTTGGAACTGTGTAATAATCATTATTTGTCAAGAAACAAATAAAATTGTAAGTAAGCGTCATATATGGTATGGTGCAATTGTTTTCCTGCAGGAATGTGTGAGGACAATTCCACAGCTAGGACAAAACAAATCATCCAGGTTTTAAGTGATTTACACATTAGTGCTGATCTGCATGAGCTTCAGGAACAGTTTTAGAGTGTCGGGATTTTTTAAAAATAAAAACAGTCAACTCTCTCACATCTAAGCCTTCATATCAGAGAACAAAATGCACCACGAATGAGCTTTGTCACAAGGAACTACATATTCTGATCACCAATTTATCATCAGTATGTTAACGTAATATTGGTACTCCACTTATAACTACTGCAAACTGATCTAAGCGTCTGCACATGTAAGCAAGCGCACAGCCTGAAGGCTCATGTTCCAGTAACTCGGAGAGGCCCCAAGAAGCTGATTCCCACATGTCCCCGCTCACTGCGGGGGGCTGGACCAGATGACCTTTAAAGTTCACTTCCAACCCAAACCAGTCTGTGATTCTATGATTTTGCTGAACCGGAGAAGCTTGGCCCATCATTGTGGAAGCAGTTACCTATTCAACAGAAATCGTCATACTGCGACAGTGCATCCATACCATAAACACACCCTGTGATCGGCCACATTCTGCCACAATGCACTGTAACTCATGTCAGTCAAGCCGCCTCACTTCAAGCAAAGATTCTGCAATATTTCAGTGCCTTCCACACCTCCCCCTCAGAACAACACCTGCTTGAGTTTAATTTGGAATTACTTGTCTCTGTATCCTTTCTCCATGTCTTCACTGTTCAAGTATTCCACTATATCAATAGTAAAAAATCCTTCCAATGGAAACAGTAATTATCCAACTGTTATTCTTTTAATATCTGCTTACACCCACCCACCCATCCAACATTCTAATGCCAGGAGCTAAAAAAGCTTTCATGCACCCTGTGTGGTAGCTGAACAACAACAAGAAATTCCTCACTCTAGTTCTGTTACTCAGAGCTCAGCCCTGAGGTATGCTTCTCTCTAGATGGATTCACTTACTGCACGCTCTTGCTATATGCTATTAAAATGTTGTAAAGGTTTAGCTTCGGTGAGTACAGATGCCAGTCAATCCACACACATGCAGTGTTTCAATAAGGGAACAACATAAGAGGCACCTTTTTTTTTTAAACTACAAGAAAACATGTCATCACAATTTTTAGCTAAGTTTTCCCCATTCATCCCTATTGCCAGAGCGTTAAGTGCTTAGAAGACATGTCGTTAGTATACTCCTGAACTCACGACACAAAGCTATCCTTACCATAAGCTTGGAGCTTTCAGTCAGAAGATATGATAGTCCTTCCACCCCATGCTGAATGGTGTCAACACCGATGTTAAGTTTTCCTTCGAAGAAAGTGCAAAGTACCTTTTAGTTTCTTATTAAGCTGCCACAGCAGCAGTACACAAAGCTGCAAATTTAGCCAAAGCTAACTTGCAAAATACGCATAGAAAACAAGAAACAGTAGAGGGCTGCACACTCCTCAGTGAAATAATAATGGAAGGGGATCAAACAGTAAGTTAGATCCTGCAAGCAAACCAACACAAAAGCCTAACCCAACTTCTTACAGCCTGCCACGCAGAAAACTGCAAGCTGGCCTAGGAGGGGCGAGCCGTGAAGACAGCGGTACAGAAACGGGCAGCCTGCAGACTCTGTCAGGGGAGGCAGGGCCCTGCAGTCCGCCCCGAGCAGGGCTGGGCCTGGCCACGCACAGCGCTCCGGAGGCCCCGCTCCCCCGACGGCTGCGGGGCCCCGCCGAGCACCGGGAAGGCCTTTGCGGGGCCGCCGCCGCGTTCCCGTCTCTTCCCGTCCCCGCAGCGGGGTCTCCACGGGCCTGTCCCGCCCGGCCCCATCCTGCCCGGCTCTCGCTGCCCCCGGGCCCGTCCCGCCCGGCCCCCCGCTCCCCCCGGCCCTCACTCCCCACAGCCCCTCCCGCTGCCGGTGACCGCCGCCCCCACCCCAGCTCTTACTGGCGGCCGCCTCGCAGGCCCGCGGCGCCGCGCCCCGCCGCAGCAGCTCCACCGCCAGGCGCCCCAGCTCGCCGACGGCTGAAACGAGAGGAAGCGACTCCGCTGCAGGCCCTGGCCACGGCCACCGCCGCCCGGGCTGCGCCCCCCTCCCGCCGCCCCCCCGCGGGCCCAGCCGAGCCGGTCACGGCCGGTTGTGCCGAGACCGTGGCCGCTGACCGGACCTGCATCGCCCGCCCGCGGCAGGCAGCCCAGGTGCGCCTTCTGCTCCTCGGACAGCACCAGCAGCATCCCCGCGCTCCGCCGCTCAGCTCCCTGCCACCCGCCCCGGAAGAGGAAGGCCTCGCCTCGGCGCTCCGGAAGTACCTGCGCGACCGCCGGGGCGGGGCCCGGCGGGAGGGGCGGGGCGGGCCCAGCCCCGCTGCAGCCCCTGCGCGGCTCGGAGGCCGTGTCGGTGTTTTTCTGGCTGGTTTGGGTTTGTCTAACCACGGAGCTGCACTGAAGTTAGCGCAGGGATGAAAAGGGCTCTTGTCCCCCCCGCGCTGCTGGAGCTCGGTGCCTGCTCTGAAGCCCCGGGCCCCGGGTGCACGCGTAGGCCGCGCCTCCAGTGTCCACTCGAGCGGAGGAGAAGGCGGGGAATGGGCGGCCCGACGCCGGGGCAGCGCCGGCAGCGGGGCACGCCTACGCGGCTCTCCGTTACCGGCTTCCCCCCGTACCTTCGCGGGGCCGCTGCGCTGTCCCTCACGCTAGCCCTGAGCTGGAGGCGACGGCGAACCTCGGCACTCGAGGCGCTGAGGAGGCCGCGCCGCGCCGGCCTCCAGTACTGGAGCCGCGATCGGGGCACGGCTGCGCCCCTCGCCTTCCCCCGGGAAGCGGCGGCTGCAGGCGGCGCGGAGAGCGGGGCGGGCGGCGGGAACCGGGCCGGGCCGGGCCGGGCCGGGCGGAGGCGGCTCCGCTCTGCTCCCCTCAGCCGCGGGCGGTGCCGGCTGCGGAGCCTCGCGCTGCCACGCCCCTCCCAGGCCCGCCCCGCGTCACGTGCCGGCGGCTGAGTGGCAGCCCCAGGGACCAATAGCGTGTCGCAGGCCGACCCTTCTTGCGTGCGCAGCGGCGGGGCGGGACTTCCGCCGTGGCCGCTAAGAGGACCGAGAGCGCAATGGAGTCGGCCTAGGCGAGGCCCTCGGCTCCCCGCGCCGGGCCCCGCGCCGGGCCCGCAGGTGAGCGCCGCCGCTTCGGGGGATGTGGTCGTAGGTCTCCCTCGGGGCTTTTCCCTGCTGTCGGGAGCCCTGGCTTTGCGGCGGTTAGGGAGCTGCTGGGCCCTTCGCTCCGTTGCGCAGCGCTTATTTGCTTCCACCCTTGGAGCGGCGAGGCGGGGCCGCCCGCTCGCCCGTGCTGCTCAGGCAGAGCCGCGGCGGCCCCGCGCGGTGTACCCGGCCGCCCCGGGCCCTGGGGCTTCCCTTCCCCGCAAGCCTTGCAGCAGCCTGCGCCGAAATCCGCCTGGGCGGGAGGGAGGAAAGTGGAGGTCTCTGAAGCGCGCTCTCAGCGTTGCTTCTGACTCGGGAGAGCTGAACTCCGGCTCTGGCATTCACAGCTCTGCCTGTGCGGGCTTCCTCTGAAGCTGGCAGTGCACTGAGACGCTGGTTATACCTGGAAAGTAATGAGTAGTGTGGAGTCTGGCTGGCTGATGATGGAATTGCTCGTAAACAAAAAAAAGAAACAAACTGAGATGAATAGTTCCTGCATCTTATCAGCTCTGGTCCCTGTACGTGTATAGTCCCTAATGTGTGCGTTAGTTTTCAGTCCTGTGAGTAGGTCTTAGATGGAGTTTCAGATCAGTAGGAATATGATGGCACCAAAATGCAAAAAAAAGGCATTGCAGCCTTCGGGAATGTGTGAAAACTATTGATATTATTTTGTAATTTATTCCTCCTCTGTGTGTGTAATTTTGGAAGGTATAACATAATCTACTAAAATAGTTCAAATGTTGTCCCTGACACTGGCAGGACAAAGTTTCTATGTGCTCATACAATTTTTTGTGATTGCTATAAGGATTGTAATCCTGTTTGGCACTAAAAGAGAATTTAAGTTTAATACATTTGTGCAAGTTAGCTTTTTTCCCACCAGAGGCAGGGAAAGAGCTGTTTTCTTGAGTGGGTTGAAGTACAAGCATAACCACATGGACAAGGAGTTTCTTTGTGTTGTCTTCTGTTGTGAAATACTTTTTGAGTTGAGATACAAACTTGTGAAGATTTCATCTTTACATTTACTTAGTGGAGCTTGGTTTACACATAATTGCCAAAACCTCTGAGTATTCTTGTCTATGTCCCGAGTCATGTAATTTTTTATAACATCTGTCTTAAATGCACTCCAAAGGCTCATTCACGTTTGGCAAGTATGAAACTGGTATTTTTGGTGGGATGTGGGGACTGTATACCAAAGAATGTTTTCAACTCAAGTTGCCTTTTGGTCTGATAGTCAGTGTGTTGGTGTTAACTGGGGTGCGTTTCATAACTCCGTATTATTGATACAGCCAATGGCATAACTGTGTTAAGAGGTAGGCAAGGCAGTCTTAGTGTCTGGTACTGCAGATAGATATAGCCCCCAAGTACTGTCAGTTCTTGTTTCAAGGTTATTTAGCTGTTTTTATCTTCAAGTGAGAAGGGATGATTTGCTCTCCTATTCCTTTCAGAGTGTAATCGGGGATGTATTTTCTGTTGTACGTACAACAGTACTGCTGCTGCCTTATGTTCGTGGGCAGCACCTTGTCTGATGTATTCCGAGTTAGTGTACTTCCTGGTTGTCTTACTATCCATGGATATGTTGTGATACAGGGCACCCCACATCTTCACCTCCTCAGTTCTGACCTGGCCATCCTGTGCAGTCCTGTGACAGAGGGATGTAGCTCCTCAGGCTTGGTTTGTTTTGTGAATTCTAGAATCTGGAGTGGGAAGAAAAAAAACAACTATGAAAATGCCCAGAGTTACTTAAGGAGGACTTTGTCTATAGATACTGGAAAATCAGGTGTAAGGTGCTGAAGGCTAATGCAGAGTCAAGTTTAACTTTCTGTGAAGTTCACAGTGTAGTCTGTAATTACATACACCTGTATTTGTGAGCTCTGAGCTGCCCTGCTCAATTAAGAGTCTAGTCTACAAATGAGCCATGGAAATTCAGAAACTGTAAGACTTTGTTTCTTGCATTTGAGGCAGTCGTTCTCTGTCAAACAGTTAAATGCATGTCGATTCCTCTGGGCCCAAGAAGACTGCACTGCGCATGCATGTTGTTTGCAAGGACAGCTTTCATTCTGGTATTTTCTAACCTTGCTCAATACTATTTTAGTACTTGCTCTGTGTTGTAAGGTGTGTGCTGGTGTTGGCTGAACGCTGTGAGATCTTGAAGTATATTGTTGCTTCTGTTGTAATAAAAGTGATTGTATTTTTTTGAACAATTGTTCTTTATCCTTCTATTTTCACTGCCATCCTCATAGTTAGGGCAGGCTGATGAGAGAAACTGGTAAATCTTAATTTAGAAATAAAAATTCATGAATGTCATAATTCACTACAGTTTACTGTGACTAACTTCTGTTCCGCTAACCAGTTGAAAGTTTCACAAAGCATCATGTGTCTGAATGACCAAGTCAGAATCACCAGAACTGTTTCTGAAAATACCAGCTGTTTCCTCCCATTAGTAGTAATGAATTTTAATTATCTTCATGTTAAGGTCATATTAAATCAAATCAACCTCTCTAGTTTTTGCTTTAATGTTGAGGACCTCAGATAATAGGACAAGGCTTTCTGCTTAAAAAACCCACAAAGGGTAGGACAGAAAGCCAGGAACTCTTCAGTGTTTCTCAATTCTGAAAGAGAATGTAGTTATCTTGGCTGTGATTACTTGATTTTAGTCAGCAAAGTTACAGTTTTCAGAATGAAATTTGAATGAAGTCTGGGGAAAATGAAAGAGTAAAGTCAGTAAAGAGATAGGGAAAACAAACACTGGTTTAATTTTTTCAGAGAGAGGAGGCAGGGGGAGAGGCATGGCAGTAATCCGTGCTGTGCTTCAGGAACATCATGCAGGACAGGAGCCTCTACGTGCAGCTCATGAGAGGTGGGACAGAAGGTAGATGGCATCTGGCCAGGATTCTTATCCAGCTCTGTCTTTCCTCTCTGGAAGTCTCTATCCCTTTGTCAGCCAGCTGCTCCTCCAGTTCAGATTGCATTTCTCAGCAGCACAAATTAAGCTACATCTCAAACCCCCACATTCCTGCAAGCGGCGGGATGTGTATACACAGGAATTTAACCACCTTTAAAAACAGCGGGAAGCTTCTAAGGGCGGGGGGAAGTATCAAAAGATACAGTTTATGTGGAAATTCAGGAACTCAGAAGTTGGAAATGAGGAAATGCTACTTGTGCAGCTTGTGTTTGTTCACTTGCCCTTTTGCGTGAAAGGGCTGTATAGCTGAGGGAACCATATTCTCCTGCTTTTCCCCGACAGAGCCTTGCTTCAGTGTGTGAGCGGCGTGCACTAAAGACATGTCAGTCGTGTGAAAGGCTGAAGCCTCTGCTTCTCCCTTGCCCAACCCAGGTTTTTGGGTACTTGGTTTGGCAATTTGGGTAGTAAATTTTTAGCTTTATATGAGTGTGTTATGTAATTGCCTCTTGTTTGTATTAGAAGCCAAAAGACTCACAGTGGGTTAAATGCCTGGGGGCATATGGTATTGAGTGTTTTGCACTAAAGCTTTGCAGAGACACCATTTCTTACCACATTAAACATGTTATGCAGTGAATGTTGTGGATTTGCACCATGTTGTTCCTATTTTTACAGATTGTGAGATTGTAAATTTGAGGGCCCTCTAATGTTAGTGTGGAGAAAGTTGATCTTTCACAGACATGCAAAAAATATGTGGTCCTAAGGAACAGCCTTTAGCAGTCACGGAAATGACCTTTCAACCAGGATTGTTTGTTGTCTAGATTGGGGTTCTCCTTGGTGCCAGAAAATAATTTGGAAGAGACAAGTGAACAGTAATCTGTGATCTATTTCAAAGTATGCTGGGTTTCTAGGATGAGTGGTTCTGTGGCTTATTACCTTGTATGTTAGCTTTTGTCTTTGCTGGAAGTAATTGAAATGGTTAAAATTCAAACATTATACCTTGGACACTTGTGTTGTATTTGATGGGCCAAATTTTGTGGTTTCAAGATGTGTGTGATTGTAAAACAGACTAGTCTTTTATAGGAGAGATCATGGAATGAAATGTGCTAGCATTGCAGTTAATGTGTGTTAAATTTGAGAGGGAGGGGAGTTCAAGGTTCCAATCACGCGAATGTTTGTTTTGTTTGAGGTTTGGTTTTGGTTGGTGTTTTTTGTTGTTGTTTTTTGAGGGGAAGCATTGTTTGTGTGTTGGGTGGTGGTTTTTTTGAGGATAACGTGATATTGCAATGACTTGAGTAAGGGCGCAGGTATCATCGCTCAGACAAGGCAGGCATTCAGGCCCTTGATTTGTTTTTAATACATTCTAAAAAAGATCTTTGTGTGGCAAAAGAAAAATACAAAAAAGTTTGTTTTGCTTCTTCCTAACCCTTCTCCTGGCTTTTCATTTTGTTTTGATCAATGACAAATCAGCAGTTTTAAAGAACAGTTTCTGTAGGAAAACATACCTTTCTGTTTCTAGGCACAAGCTGCTGCTTTTTGCTGCAGGTTTTGATGAAAATTTATTGACAAAGCAGAATTAACTTCCTGCATACAAGTATACTTTACAGAGTACTTGTTTTCTTTTTTTTAAAGGTCTCAAAAATGCACACACTTTATAGGAGGCTGGATCTGCCTTGCAGATCACGAGTCACCCTGGAGTATTTGTGAATTCCACTGGAGCTGGTAGAAGTAGTTTGTATTTGTTACCTGTTGGTGCCACACTGGGCTTGCAAGTGTATGTTCAGAATAGATGCTGTTAGTAGAATTACTCCAGGTAGATGAGGAATTTGGCTGGCTTAGATTTATGCTAGAAGATGGGAGCGTTAAAATTGAGACCATCTCAGGACGATTAGTATCCTGTGGAGGTTCATTCCTGTGTGCTGCTTGCGTTACATGTTGCCTAAAGCTTTTTGGACTGCTGTTACAATTTCTGTTTTATGCATGCTTTTCCATGGAGGTTACATGCCCTTAGCAAAAGGGACTTCTATCTCTAAAATAGTTGTCATTTGAAGATTATTTGTTATTCTACATTTACCTTTGAGAAACATTTTGCTTACTTCATTAGAAGGAAAGTTTTAATTGAGCAATAGAGCCCAGTAAAATGACAGGAAAAACTTGCTATATGCCTTGACTCTCTGTTTTTTTTTTTGTTGCAGGTATTAAATAAAATATGCTGTTGTCAATAGGAATGCTGATGTTGTCTGCCACTCAGATATACACGATTTTGACTGTTCAGTTGTTTGCTTTCCTCAATCTTTTACCAGTGGAGGCAGATATTTTAGCAGTAAGTATGAGTATTTTTCTACATAGATGAAATCATTATAAAATTGAACCTTCTTTTAAACTAATCTATTAATGATTCTGTTAGTACAATAAATGCTATAGCAGGTTGCTTGGAATGAAATTGCCTTAAGTTTAGTTCAATATAGAAATAAATTGTGTGTTTTCAAATGAGCTTACACACGTGTGCTCAGGTACCATGAAAGCACTTAATTCCTGCAGTCATTGAAAAAATTCCATCAGACCACATATCCTGTAGGATGTTATAACTTTGTTAAAATCATTCCATGATTATTTGGTTTAGACAGCAATTTAAATTTTGGTGACGGATGCCATTTTGCAGTATAACTGTATATAAATAAAATAATCTTCTATGGCTAGTATAAGTTGTGTGTGCTGGAGCCCTTGTCAGTAAAGCTTCTGTACGTTACACCTGGGTATATTTTTTTAGATAGCTGATAATCTCTGCTATCATTAAGAATAATACTTCTTGCATGTGTAGAATTTTAGATGATCAGGCTTATAAGCGATCTAATGACAGTGGGAAAAGTTGTTGCTGGTCTATTTATTACTGATCTTGTATGTTTTGTAGTTTTATAGAGGATGTTACATGTGTCTTTGTAGGATAGAACTTAATCCACTGAAATTCTTGAACCTAAGTACTGTAGTCTCTATATATTCTCTGCTAGTTAGTGTTATCCAGTAGAGTTGCTAATATCTCAATTAGTATAGGAGAACAGAGTAAAAAAGCCTTGAAGCTAAATGTTAAAATGAAAATACTTAACAGCTTGCGGTAATGTGGGATTGATGAATACTGAACTGTGTTGTTGCTTAGAATTTTTATCTACAAAAAATAATAGAATAGTAACAACCCAAAGATCCAATTAATGCAGATAGATAATTGCTTTGTTATGGAATGGACATTACCACTCTTTTGTGAAATTTTAAACTGGCTTTATACTGTAAACATGATTTCTCCTTCCCCCTTTTCTCTTTCACCAAGCCTGTGCTTCCTCTTTTCATTAAAAAAGCCTTATTTTCATGCTACTTCCTCCCTCAGAAAAGATATTTAAAAACAAAAAACCCCCACAACCTAAAAAGAAAAAAAAAGCATTTTTGGAAGTTTAATTTCTTCTATTTAGGCTTCTCTGTACAGTATTGTAAAATAATTCCATCTAAAAAGGAAGTGTCTTTTATTCTTTAATATTTGGAAGTTATAGATCTATTCTGAGAAAAACTTTGGAATAGGAAATAAAGAGATGAACTAGATAGTTATTAAAACTTTGCTGTGAAAAGGAGCAGGTGGAATGCTTAAGAGATATTCAGAGGAGGGAATGTTTGCACACTGTCACATAGACTTGAAGGCATACAGATAGCTTATATTCTTAAGACTTCATGGTTTAATGATTGCTTGTTTGGGGAGCAAAATTCCAGCCAAAGTTTTGGGTTTGCCAGTGAGAAATCCTTTTTATGAAAAAAAAGTATACATGCAACTTACACCTCTTATTGTATGGATTCTGCATTGGTTAGGCATATCATAGAGGTCGAAGATGAACAAGGGCAGGGGAAACAAAGCTTCCAGTCTGAAAGTATTACAGTATTCCTCTGTTTGCAATGAGAGCTCACAGTTAATATGAAACAAAACTGTAGAGAAACCTTTCAGCTACTTACCTGAACGGCAGCAGGGAATGGAGAAGGAATAACATATGGAGGCTGCTTTTTGCCTACAGTAAACCACCTGTTCAAAGCTGTTCTTCCCTGTATGCAAGTGAATTCAAAGCAAAAACAAAACCAAACACACAAAAAAGCCAACCCAAAGAGCAACATCACCGTGCAAAAAAACCTTTACACCCCAAAACCCCGGCTCTTCGTTTTTTGCTTTGTTTGTAGTTTCTCTTCTGTAAATATGATAGTCTTTGAATTGTAGAGAGTAGAAAAAGATTTAACATACAGATAATTTATCAAAAGATATATTACTTTCTTGTTTTGACAACTAGATAAGAAAAGAATGGTCTTGCCACCTGAGTGGGAGACAAATGGAAGCAGCAGTTTTGTGATCTCACTGGCATGGTCACAAGGGGCCCTATGTCTAATAAATATTTTAATCTAAAAAAATATGCAATGTTGTTTATTTCTATTTGTGCTTGTTACCTATTTATCCCTTATTGCAAACCTGAATTTTCTTTAACATTTCTTAGTATAACCTTGAAAATGGAACACAGACCTTTGATGATCTACCCGCTAGATTTGGCTACAGACTACCAGCAGAAGGCTTGAAGGTAAAAATACTGATTTTATATATATATAATCTCCTGAATATATGCGTAGAGGACTGTATTTGCTGAACGTGTCTTCTGCAAGCTAAAAAAGAATCACTTGCACACCTGTGGAGACCTTGAATAGCACATGAGGGCAGAGAGCAGCTTTCCTGTTTGCTCCGTCTGGAGCCTGTATGGCTCCAGAATCTCTCTGCAGCATCACTGATGGTTGCAATGCTTGTGAGTAAAATATGCAAGAAAAAAAAAAGGCTGATGGGAAGGTACAAGGTTGGATCACTGTTTGATTGCACGGTGTCCTTTTAATCCCAAAGGGGAATAAATTCCTGTAAGAATTCCTGTAACTCTAAGAATTCCTCTGCGAATGAAGGGTCAGGAAGACTTTTTTATGCCCAGTGAGTTTTATCTTGGGGAGGAGTGGTGTTAGAGCTGTGTAGTTGTTTACTGACTATATTGAGAAACGGAGGGTGATTAAGTGATTGGCCCAAGTAGCAAGCCAGTTTAATACATCAGAAATAGATATAAGGAGCTTTGATTCTAATGTTTTTAATTGTCAGACAGCTCTTTCTTAACTGAGGTAGATGTTGTCACCTGTGTAGAAATAAGTTTTAGTCCTGAATATAAGGCTAAAACTTTTTTGTTTGCATTAAGACTTTAATTATTTTTAAAAAGCTATGATATTTGTTGAAATAGGGTGAAAGTGATATACTTTTTCAATGCTTACGATTAAGATTTATTAATATGCAACTTGTAAAACACAGATTCTGTAACTGCTACCAAAGCGTGAGTGTAGGTGCTGCTTTTTTGGCTTGTGAGCTCAAAACTATGTAAGTAGTTTGCTGTATGTGTCAGGGGAACCTTGGGGACTTACGTTTGTCTGTCAGCAAATCGGTGTCGAATTTTCAGTGGATGTTGTTTTTGATTGTTACAGACTGTATAACATTGTGCCTGTCACCACAAACTTGACAAAGAACAGACTGGTGGTGCAGTTTCTCTGCAAAAATGGGTATTTTCATGACAAAAATCTATTCCTCAAAACAAAATTGCTTCTCTGTTGTAGGTTAAACTTTGATTTATATATTTATGGATTAAATGTAACATTATATATAAAAAGTACATTTAAGCTGACAGTTTATATATAAACTGTATATATAAACTTATACATTTTATGTATTTAAACTGATGGTTTATGTGTATGTTTGTGTAATTTTATACAATTATCAATTATTTCTATATAGGTGATGACATCTCTATCTGAAGCTGTCGGTAAAAACTGAGTTTAAAGCTCTCAAGGATATATCTAGAATGGTAGCAATAATTCCTTGAGCCCACAGCAGTGCAGCTTCTCATGATCTGTACTTGCAGAAAACAAATTACTTGGTATTTTCTTGCAATTTGCTGCTCTTTATCTGTAGGATCATTTGCTCTAGCTTTAAAACTGATTGAAACAAGTGTGTGTATTGTGGCAATATTCCTCTGTCAAACGGTACTCTGTTGCCTCAGCATCCAGGAGCCTCTGTCAGCCCGTGACCTTGCCGTGGTGACACCTTACAAAGAAAGTGGTTTTTCTGGAGATGTTTCAAATGAAGGGTGGGCAGAACCTGCTCTGGGTGCGCAGGCTGGATGTTTCTGTATCTTGGTAATCAAAATCTGTTGTGAAGGTGCTGACAGAAAGGAATCTAATATTGAATTAATTGTTAACTAATTAATATTAATCTAATAATAAAGAAGCTCCTTTTCAGATGATCTAGAGATTTGACCAAGGAAGCAAGCATATCCTAGGAAAGGAGGAAGGGAAGGTCTGCTGTCTGTAGAGCTAGAACAAATAATCTTGTGCAGTGTGCCTGATGTTTTTTGTCACTTGCCTTGCCTGACTTCCCCTATCAGCAGCATTTACAGAGCATTCACAGGAGCAGGGAAGACGATTCAAGGGAGTAGTCAGCCCCGAAGTCACAACAGTGGGGTGGGACTCGTGTCAGTGCATTGGCTGTTCTGGTGAGCGTCTTTGAGGGAGGCTGTGGGGTTTTTCAGCACATGCTAATGTGTGAGTTTAGGAGAGTTTCTACTCCAGACTTTTTCAGTGGTGGGGTACTAACCCAGTCAGCTAGAAACAACCCAAAGATTGCTTCAAGACTGATATTGCCAGAATTTCCTACTTCTGTGAGTCTGTCACCTGTGGCAGGTTGGATGATCTGTTGCCTTTGCTTACCGTCCTGAACCAGCTGGTTTGTGTGCTAGTTCTGTGTGATTTCACGCTGCTGCCTTTCTTTGGTATCCCCTTTTAATTGCCAAGCACTAGGTTTGTGTTGGTGCCTCTTAGGCTGTTGTACTTCAGTGTTTTTGATTAGTCTCTGTATGTCTTGGGATAATAGTTCTCCAATATCAGTGTAGCCTATGCAGTCCTCTTTGTGCTGATTATACTGCAAAGTTGGAGTTAGGAGCTTCAGATAGCGTAACTGGAAAAAAGGATTTTTCCTTAATTATCTAATTCTTTACAGAAATAAAGATTCTAATGGATCAATTAAGTAGGGATGTGGCAGAAATCTTGCTATGATATAGGACTGAGTTGATGATAATAATTTGATTAGCTATTCTATGAAAACATAGTTTTCTTTCCTTACACTTCTCTACAAACTCTTTTGTTAAGATGGAGAGAAATGAAGCTTCTGTTCCTGTTTTCTAGGGATTCCTAATAAATTCAAAACCAGAGAATGCATGTGAGCCCATAGCCCCACCTCCACTGAAAGACAACACATCCAGTGCTTTTATTGTATTAATTCGAAGGCTTGAGTGCAACTTTGATATCAAGGTAAGATCAATAAATAAATAATCCCCCTCCCCTATTTCAAGGCCTTAAAGAATTTATTGGTGCTTCAGAAAAGTATCTGTAGCTAACAGCAGGATAGATACTGATGTGAAGGGAAGGGAGAACTGGATTGTCTACAGGCAGATGTAGTATTGTAATATGATTTATTTTAAGATTACCTGTTGGTGAGCCCGTTTACATGGCAAATAAGCATGGTGGGTGCTGAGTTTTTATTACTGAAAGCATTCAGTACCAGTATCAGCTGTTCTTGCCAGTTACTCTGCTGCCAGGGATCGCAGATGAGCTTAGGAAGCAGATAACAACAGAAGAGCACCCAAAGACTGATTTTTTTTTTTTCAGATCTGGTGATGGCAGCCTGCTGCAAAAGGTGGTGGTGATTTTTTGGTAAATTAGTGTAGGACAGAGTTCCATAAGATCTATTTGTAAGGGTGGTGCTGTACTTGGTACTTGACTGATTAATAAAGCTGTTGTGATGCCGTAAGAGCCAAATGCTGCAGCTTTGTTCCAATATAGGAGAAGCATAACTGGTACATGATACATTTACAGTTCTGTACCTATATTGATAATCTTATACTTTTTCCTGAGAAAGCTTCTGATACCCGGGCTGTCAAGTAAGATATTTGCACACCTCTAAATGCACAGAAAGATACTACTTGTGTGACTTCACGAGCTGTCGAGTGATAGCTTCTAGTTTACCAAAGTTACTGCCTTTGTTTTCAATTATGATTAAATATTTTTATCTACCCATGGAAATTTTTTATCCTGTTTTTAATATATGTAAAAACTGTCTGCCTGCAGACAACATAAAATTATTTTTCTTGAAAAATAACATAATTACATGAGTGTAAGAAATATTTTATTTTGAAAGATGACACTTGTTTTATAAATGCAAATGCTGTTGTACTAATATTTATAACTTCCTGAAAGTGTACCATGTCATAGAGAGGACAGATGGGTTAGTGTATTTTGAAGCAGTAGTCTTTCTAATACGTATTTTGTGTGGCTTACAGGTTTTAAATGCACAGAGAGCTGGATACAAGGCAGCTATAGTTCACAATGTCGATTCTGATGACCTCATAAGCATGGGATCCAACGACAGTAAGTACAGGTATCACTTCTTCTCTCCTGTTCGAAAATCATTTCACTCACTGGAGTGTACAGTATATTAAAATCATTATGAAGTACTATGAAGAACTCTCACTAAAATCAAAACAAACCCAAACAAATCCACCACCAATTAAAAAAACCTCCCAAACCCTGCAACAAAAACAAACCCACTCTGACCAGAAATCTTTCTGCTTTTAACATTTTAAGATGAGAGGTGTTCATATAAGAACATACATGTATACTTGTGTATTGTTTCTGTTCCTTTGGACAAATGGATTCCAATTTAATATGAATGCATATTATGGGCACATATTTTCTGTTGGAAAAAGAGTATTTAGAGAGCAGTGTGCCATTTCCTCACTGATTCTGTTGCTAGCTATTCCAACTTTAACCTTTCATGGAGTGAATATATTCAGAACATCTTGTAATCTAGTCAAAATGTTGGCTTTGTTTTATGGCATGTGGTTTTTGTATGAAGTGCTGTTATGACGTTGTGACATTTCATTTTTTTGTCCAGTTTTTGAGCTTGCTTAATATGGAGCAAAAACATAAATGAGAACAAAAGTCTTTCCAACAACTAGGAAATGAACTTTGAAAAAACTAAATGGCAGCTGAGTAGCCCAAAAAGCTACGTGAAAGCAGTTTTCATGAATTCTCAACCCTTGTGAATGTTACTTTCAGATTTCACTGAGAAATCAAAATGTAGAACAAGTTCACAATTGCAGGCTTGAAGTAGTGTGAGGTGACATCAAGCCATGGATGCTTTTGCCTTGGGGAACCTGAATGCCTTGGTATTGGCTAAATTCAAGATGCTTTGACCATGAAATGTCAGAGGTGCAAATAATACAAAGTTGAGCTGAGGAGAAAGTTTCCTGGAATATGGGACTTCTTTCAATGCTTTTTCATTTCTGCCGCATCTTTTGAGCACATCATTGCTGTCTAGTGAGCAAACAGCTCCATCCAGCTTCTTGAGACTGACCTGAAAGTGTGGGATTGGTTAATTTTTCTTTCTTTTGTGACTTTTTCTAGCCACAGCTGTTTGCAGTGTGTTCATTTGTATTTAGGGTGAAAAGGAGGGACGAAAGATCAATTAATTTACAGTACCAGTTCACATAGTCATGTAAGTTGCCAGAAATTCTGGAAATCAGTGGAGCTGTGTGACTTTATCAAGCCTCGAGTGAGAATGATGTTCTGGTTAAACTTACACTGGTGATGCCTTTTTTGGTCAAAACACTATGTTTTTATGCTCTGTTTAAGTATTCCACTAAGAATGTGGATGTCTATGTCTGCAATAAAGTCTCTGGATATTTGGTAGGAAAAATAATACCACTTTTTGTGTGATGTAAAGATGTGGCATGAATGTGCATCAATCTACATGTCACTGGGTTAAAATATGTCTTCGTGTTGTGATAGTCTCAGAACGTTCAGGTCTTATGTCTTAAGAGTGTCCATAGAGTGTCCATGTAATAATAGTTTTATTTTCCTACTTTTTTATACAGTTGAGGTTTTAAAGAAGATTGACATTCCTTCTGTCTTTATTGGCGAGACGTCAGCTAATTCTCTTAAAGAAGAATTTACTTACGAGAAGGGGTAAGCTACCTCACATGCAGCTGTGTTACTCCTTGCATTAAGTCATTGCCTCTTTTTAATATTTATGGATCTAAAATAGGATGTCTTGATGACAGAGGCTGTAACTATTCCAGATGAAATCTTGTGCCTGAGAGCAATGGGCAGAAAGCATTTAAATTAACAGAAATTGCTTTCCTGCAAGAGAGTTACCATATGTTTGTCAAATGTGACTCCTTTCATTTTCATACAGCATTAAACATTCCAGTTTAGCTAATGATCTAGGAATCACAGAAATTATTGTGAGAGTGTATTTCAGTGTGTTCTTTTTCCAGTATAGTCAGTTCCCACGGAAGTCAGATGCTGGTCTTTAAAAAAAAAAAAAATCATCCTCTATGAATAGTTCTAAAAGCCATCAGAGATGAGTTCCTGCTCTGGGTACATCTGCAGGGTGCGGTTCAGGTGATTCTAACTGGATGCATGATTAGCTTTGTGCCACTTCTGCTTTTAAGTTTAAAGCTTCAAAAAGAAAGCATTGTGAGAACAAGATAGTTAAAATATATACCCTGAATAGGATGGAAAGAGAGGTGTGTTTCATATCATTAGTCTCATGATCTTGCTTCTCCACGTCTCTCTGATGTCCTTTCACTAAATTAATCAGAAGAACTAGAATGTATTGTTTTTAAGTAGACATCTTGCTGATGAGACTACGTGATCAGTGAACACGAGTAGTGGTTATACAACTACTAACACTTCTACACGTTGTACTTCCTGGGGTGTTTCTGGCTGTTTCTGCCAACAGAATAACAATGCAATTTTACTTCCTTGAGTATCAATAAATACTCAGATGTCCCGTTGCCAGCATCTGTATCAATCTCTAGGAAGATTTTTCGTTACCGTTCTGTAATTTATTGCCTCTCCAGGGGGCAAAGGGTGCACTTTACCATGCTTCATGATTTGAAACTAAATCTCTCTTATAACCCAAAATACTAGTAAATTAGCATGATTTGCACCATCTTTTGATAGTCACCTGATTTTTCTTATTCTGTTACCAAAGCAGCTATGAGGTTGTTTTCCTTGTTGCTTTAGATTTATCACAGCCTGACTTCAGTCATTGAAGTCAGTAAATAGTTTAACTCCAAAAATGTTGTAAGAAGCATTGTTTTATCCTTTTATTTAAATTGGCTTTAAATTATGTGGATAGCAGCTGAATTTTCCATGTAGTTGTGCACAGGTAGGTGTTCATGTGTCTAGTGATAACATCTTATGTTACTATTTTTTATTGTATTATTCAATTCATTGTTAACTAAATTCTAACCTATTTAGAGAGTGTTACCTTTTTCTCCCTACAGTGGCCACATTGTGTTAATCCCAGAGTTCAGTCTTCCTTTGGAGTACTACTTAATCCCTTTCCTAATAATAGTAGGGATCTGTCTTATTCTCATTGTCATATTTATGGTAAGTTCCTTCTTTTAATATTTTTTTCTTTCAAACAAATCATGGTGAACTCACTGAAGTTAATGAAGGGACACAGTAGAGAAACAGCAAAAGCTTTGTGTACGGTGCATCCCTGTACCATGCTGTAATCCTTTACTTCTCAGTGAATGAACAGGTGCAGATTTTTGGCAGAGGGATCTTAGAAGCCCTCAGGATGTTCTCAAAAAGAATTCTCACTGCTACTCTTCCACTGCACAAGCGATTTCCTTTTTGCCCCGTAAATAATGACTTATGCTCCTGTACAGTGTGAGTATGTCCCATTTAACAAACTTGTACCAGTCAGCAAGCGTGAGCCCCGCTATTCCACAGTGCAGGTATTACTGGTTTTTACTGCAATTACAGAATTCAGTCAGCAAGCTCAGAAGCTGTTAGAGCATACAGCTTATGCACTGTGAGGAAATGTAAAAACAGGCATGTCTGTAAACTAACACCAGCGATGGGCCCTGGGACCCCTGGAGCCCTGAGTTGGAGGACTGTGACTGTGGGAGTTGATAAACTCCCAGTTCAATTTGAACTTTTATGGGATTTGCTGCTGCAGTTGAATGCACATAAGTCTGTGGGACCCAGTGGGGTTCATCCCGGGGTACTGAAAGAACTGGCTGATGTTGTGAGACATCTCTGTTACTTGTTGACAATCTTGGGAATTCGGAGAGGTCCCAGGTGACTTGAACCTAGCAAATGTTACGTGCCCTGTTTCCAAGAAGATAGAAAAGGAAGACTATCATAGTTACAGGTCTGTGGGTCTCACTTTGTTGCCCTGTAGAATTGCTGAGAAAATTGTGGGAGTTACTGGAAAACACTGAAAAGACGGTGCTGCCATCAGTCAAAGCTAACATGGGTTCAAGCCAGTCCTTATTAACTTAATATCCTTTTACAACAAGGTTACCCACCAGGGGACAAAGGGAAGGCAGTGGATGTGGGGAGTTCTGGCTTTTGGAGTTGGGTTGGTTCGGGGGTTTTGGGGGTGTTTTTTATTGGGTTTTTTCGCAAAGCTTTTGATACTGTCTTTTCCAGAATCCTTCTGGACAAAATGTCCACCCTAAAGCTAGACGTGTGCATAATGCAATGGGCAAACAGTTGGCTGATGGGTTGTGGTAAATGGGGTAACATTAATGGTGTTCATCAGCGTTCAACTTCACAGCTAGTTCCTGTCAGTGTTTGTCAGTGACCTGGAGGACTTGAGTGCGCACTAAGTATGTTTGCCAATGATACTAAATTAGGAAGCGTTGATTCCTTCAACTGTAGAGCGGCTTTAACACAGGGATCTTGATAAATTAGACTACTGAACAATCAATTGGTGCAGTGAACTTCATCCCAGGGAGGTTTGAAGTTGTATTTGGCCTTGATTTATTTGTGGCTTTGGCCCTGCTTCTTTCTGGAAATCTTGTTCTTCACTAAGAAATGAGTGTGAGACTCTGTTACAAAGTATCTGAATTACAGCAGAAAAACTGCAGTTTGAGTATAGCTCATTGTTTAGCTGGGGTGAAAAGTCTGAACAGTTTGGATCCAAATATGCTTAAAGTGAAGTCAAGTGTGGTGCAGTAGGATAAATTCTATTTTGCCAAAACCAATTGCAGTTTCACATGGTCCTAATTAATGTTTGTCCATAATATTCATACTTTAAAAAATAATCTGTTGTGAAATATATCAATGCCTTTCAGAAATTCCTGAAGTGAGAGATATTAATGCTTTTTATAGTATTAATACTGTCAGTTTACTGTATCCACAGTGGAAGGTGGTGTATAGCACCTCTGCAAGTTTCTAAGCAGTTGTTAGTGTATATGCTTTGGTTAAGGCTGTTTGTTTGGTTTTGTTTGTTGTCATCTTATTTGAGAAATAATGTCACATCACAGATGCTAGAATTAGAAACTGAACAGAAATAGCATTAGGGACTACTAAGAAAAATGGAAACAATCTGTAGTGAAGTTGTTGAAGACAGCAAGTAACTGTAGCTTGAAGTCACCCCTTCAGTCTTCCCCAAAGTATGTCCAGATACTATGAAAACAGTCCTGATGAACATGGCAATAATCCTCTGAAAGAGCTGTAATAATCTAAAACTGTTAGCCAGACAAGTCAAACTTAATTGTGTTTTGCTCTGAAATGTGTAATTGCACTGTACATGGGCCTCAGAGGATTGCAGAAATGGCCATTATTTTATATAGCATGGATATAACTTTTTTATTTTTTCTCTTTCCTTTCCAAAAGAGCCCTTGTATATTTTCAGTTTCAAGGACCATGGTCATTGAGAACATCCTTTTGGCTTGTTTGGCTCATCCTTGAGTCCAGGCAAGGGAAGAGGTGATTCAGTTTGAGCTGGGGTTCCCTTTTGACTCACTTACTGTGAAGACTCATGAATCAAAACTTTATTGTTGTTTTATTGTTTTTACTGTTCGTGTGTTTGACTTATGTCTGTTTTCAGATCACAAAATTTGTGCAAGACAGACACAGAGCAAGAAGGAATCGGCTTAGGAAGGATCAACTTAAGAAACTTCCTGTACATAAATTTAAGAAAGGCAAGTGGATCATTCTTTGTCTAACTAATTAGACCCCGTTGTTTTTAACAACCAGAAACCTCAAAATTGAGGAGGTTTGTAGTTTTGGAGATGATTGTGAGTGCACTTGAAATTATTAGTCTGGAGTGAAAGCACATAAAGTTTGACTTGACCCTGTTCTCGCTGGAATAGAGGAGTTCTGACAGTCCTTTAACAGGCAGAGCAGGCACCATATGCAGACTGGCTGAGAATGAAAGTGTTGCTGAATATATGACAAAATCAGTGCAGAAATTCCGCAGAGCTTCCTTGTTGCACTCTGATTAACAGTGCCCACAGCAGTCAGTCAGATGCGTTATTTCCAGTATTTGGAACTCTTCCCTGCAGCGCTGGGGCAGCTCTGGAGGCCTCAGCACAGCAGAGACATGGACCTGCTGGAGCGGGGCCAGAGGAGGCCCCAGCAAT
>JAVSBS010006345.1:0-15198 GCA_033124195.1 Coracias cyanogaster | reverse complement strand
AACCTCCACTGTGCTTTAACACTGGCTTGCTCCTGCCATGAAACTTCCTCACAAGTGGGCTCAGTTGATATTCCTTTGCTTGTTTGGGGAGTGCAGGTTGCACAGGGAATGCAGGAGCAGCCTTATGAATGAGGCAAGAAAGGAATTGTGTGCAAGTAGGCTTCCCTTAGACCCTCCATACAGATGCTGAGCACCATGGCGGATAGCCCTTCGTGTGCTGTGGCTTCCTTCTGCTTTCATGCCTAATAGATGACAAGCTTCAATTTTGTGTAGTACTTCAGAAATGAAGTCCAAAAAAAAATCATTTTAGCAGAACAGCAGCACATGACAGTCATGATCTTGTGTAAGACCCTGTTCTGTATTTCCCACCCTGTAGCAGTGAGATTCCAGATAAACAACACCAGGTGTTATATATATTTTTAAAAATTGACAGCACCTTTAGAAAAGCCCAGAATATAATTATTTCTGTGAACATGCTTTACACTGAAAACTAAGTCTACAGAATGTTAGTTGCTGTAGACTTCAGAGAATTGTGCACAACAATGTGGGATTCTGTAGTAAGATAATTCTCTGAAGTACAGAAATCCATCCTGTATTTTGATTTTTGCACATCATAGTCAACGGTATTTTGACACTGGAATGATGCAAAAGGCACCTGCTAATAACGCAGCTAAACACACGTTCAGATAATTGCCCTATTGTTAATGAGCTGGCAGAGTTCTTTGCTCACTTCTGTGAATATCTGAAAAAGACGACTTGTCAGAATCCTGCATCAAGACAGAAGAGCGCTTGCCTTCTGTTCCAGTACTGTGGAATATAAGCTATGTCCTTATTTAAAAGCTGAAGCTACAGTTACTTCTGTATGAATATATTAATGCTATTAGCCTACAACTGTAATTCTTCTGTTTGTTTTTTGTATTTTTTATGAGAAAGTATTTAAACATGATGAAGACTAATAACACAAGTTCAAGA
Organism: Coracias cyanogaster; assembly: GCA_033124195.1. NCBI lineage: Eukaryota > Metazoa > Chordata > Aves > Coraciiformes > Coraciidae > Coracias > Coracias cyanogaster. Next base: position 14,226 of record JAVSBS010006345.1, on the reverse strand, counting down.
CTTTAGAGGTAAATTGGAAAGGCTGTTACACTGCGTTTATTGGGCTGACAGTTTTCTGCATTTTGGAATTAAAGGCTTCAGACTTTTTACATCTGCAAAGAAAGTTCTTGGAGGAATATATTGTTACGCTGTTCATGAAAAATCCTGGTCAAGATGCTTTTCTAGACTTTCTAAGTCTTGGATTTTTAACATTTATTCTTTTATTAATGATCTTATTCTGAACATGAACAGAAAAATACATCTTTGCCTCTCTTCTGTCACAGAATGACTTCATTTTGCTGATTCTCTTTTCCCCAGAAGTGAGTTTCATGTAATATTTGAAATCTGAGCTGAGGATAGCAGTTCACCTTTTGTGCCTCTGCTTCGCTGGGGAGCCGTGGGTGCTGTTTCTGCTGCTCTGCAGCGTTCCTGGAAGCCCCGCTCCTTCCTGGCTGGCGCACGGCTCCTGGTTTTCCTGCTGTGATCTACTTGGTCTCCTCATGTGCGCTGAACACACAGAACTGGGCTGAGTTGCATATGAAAACTAAGTTTTCCTTTGAAAACGGACTCTACCCAGTGTAGCTAATTTTGCCATCTGCAGAAAAGCGTTGGGTTTAGCAGCACGGTATCAAAACAAGTTTAGAGCTGAGTTTCGAGAAGTTTCTCCCCTGCCATGTAGTTTCATTACAGTAAAGGGAAAGCTCCGCTGCTCTTTGCACTTGTGTGTTGGAAGGACATCTCTTCTGAGTGCAGCATCTGCCTGCTGCTGCCATTTGCAAGCTTCTTGATAACGTGGGGTAAGCTCAGGACCCAAATGTGGGCCTGCTGTACCTGTGTATAATCAAAACTTGCTCTATTTCCACCTCTTCCCCAAAAACCACTTTGACACCTTGTGCATTGTCAACTCTTTTGAACCAGCTTGGAGTGTGAACTGTCTCTGATGTGACCCCAGCAGATTCCAGACTCGTATGTAATCTGAGCAGTGCTTTGGCAAGTAATTCAGGAACTGCTGTGAAAAAAATCTTAAGTTTTTGCTGAATGGTGTCGTCACAGGCCAGTGTGTGTGATACATGCGTGTTGAAAGGTGAGCTAAGCATGTAAGAGATTCTTGGTGTCGCTGTTAACTTCAGCCTTAGCACGTGTCGGTCTTGTGGACTTGAATCTGACATGGCCGGTGTCAAACCTCAGAGGGATGTGCAGCAGTGAAGTGTTGGTGCAGCAGATAGCCCAGAAAAGACTGGATAGATGTTTCCTGGGAGAGGATTGAGGTGACACTATGGGAAACGAGAGTAGAGGGTTGTGAGGGTGACTCATGAGGTAACATGTGGGATGGATGGGGCTCAGCTTAGGTGGAATGTGGGAGGAACTGGGAGCGGTTGGACAGAGATGGGTAAAGCTGCCCAGAAGGGCACTTGGAACAAGATCTACCATCTCAAGCCTTTCTGCTTTCACCTTGAGGTGACAAGATCACAGGAGCTTTGTTTCTCTTAAAGAGAGGTGTCTGTGCCTTGCTGCATGCCTTTCCCCATCTCTGTTTTGGTGTATGAGAGTGAACATTCTCTGCACATACTTTCTGGTGGGTTCTACATGTCCTTGCTTCCCTAACTCATCTGCTGTATGGTAAACCCCGAGATCTTGGCTAGCCCTGAAGATGGGAAAATGTGAACTGCTGAGCACTGGTAAATGAAGTAGCAGAGAGTGACATAGTTCTTGGCCTCTGCCCTGGGTGTTGTGGGCTGTATCTGGGGTGTCCATCCTTTGGGCAAGGTCGGCCACATGGTATTTTTTCCTGGAGCACTGTCAGTGGTGCCTTTCCATATCACACAGTGCATAATGAGGATGTAGAGCAAGGATGCAGGCACCTTAGGACCATGTGTTGAGCAGATGACTGCCCTTAGATAGGATGTACAAATGCACCATGGATCATTTGAGCCTGTAACTCTCCAGTCCCTCAACCAAACATGTGTTAGTCAAGTGAGGGGAAGTTTGCTGTTCAGTTTGCTGGCACTTGTGCTTCTAGCTGTGTGACAGGGAGGACCTCGTGGCGGGGCAGCTGGGCCAGATGGACTTCCTTTCTTCTGGTACATTGTGGTTTGGTCATCTAAAGAACATTCATGGTCAGGAGGGTGTGCAACCCTAGTGAGCAGCTGCTGGTGAAGAGATGGTGCGGTACTGGTCAGTGCTAAGACAGGTTCAAGTGTCTCAATGAAGTGCTAATGGCATCATAGAAGTACCATCTGGAGAGGGTGAGTCTCACCATTGGATCTGTGAGTAGCAATAGTGTTTGAAAGAAGAGTTCACCAGCTTTTGGAGATACGGTGGCTTTGTGCACATGGCCAGCGCTTGCCCAGCCTGTGTCAAAGCAGAGGCCCCAGACAGTGACAGGGACCATGTCACTGCTTGAGTCCTCCTCAGGACCTGATCAGATGAGTGTTCACGAGGCACATAATGAAATATGGCTCCTTACAAAATGAATCACAGGGAATTTAATTCCTTACCTTGCGTTGCTTGCGTGTGCAGCTTTTGCTTTACCAACTGAACTGTCTTTATCCAACCCAGTTTTCACCCCTCCTCTCTCCCATCCCACGGGGAGCGAGCGGCTGGGTGGGACAGGTGTCCATGGCAGTTAAACCGCGAGGACACACATAACTGCAGACTTGGCAGGGCTGGCGTCTTCCAGGAAATGGGAAAGAGCCATTTGGATGGATGAAGGGCTCATGTTGTGAAGCCCTTGGTAAAAATGAAATGGGAATAAGTTGACTTCTGAAGTGTTTATGTTTTGGTCATATAATGTATCACAGCAGTGTGCATGATGTCAGTACTGCCACTGTGTATCTTATCTGTGAGCTTTGAGTTACAAAAGAATGCAAACTTTCTCCTGCCACTGGACTGTCATTTTTTGGTTGGTCTGTGTTTTTACCCAGTTGTCTTTGCTGCTGTTGTTCTGCCTAGGTGTTCTCAGTAACTTATTAATACCTGTATAGTAAGTGAATCTTACATTGTAAACCTTTTTATCTTACATTTAATAAGAATGATAGAATATTCTAGAGATAGCACTTCACACCGTTTAAAACATTTTTATTAACCTGGAGGCAAAGTGAATGAGTTGTAGTCCCAGTAAGGAGAGAAATAGAGCAGTCATCTGCACAGCTTCAAGGAGCTGCCCCTTGTGTGGACAGGGAAGAGAAATAGTTCCTTCAGCCTGTGAAACCAACCAGGAAAACCCGCGTGCCTGAGGTAGGAAGGGTCTGCTGCAAGTCTTTTAAACTGCTTCTCAATGATGTGCTGCAGGAGACGAGTACGATGTGTGCGCCATTTGCCTGGACGAGTATGAGGATGGAGACAAGCTCAGAATCCTTCCGTGTTCTCATGGTAAGCAGCTGCATTTTAGGTCTGGTATTTGTATTAAAATAGCTCTCTAAAGCACCGTGGCTAAAACCCACAGTGAATGTTTGGCTTATAAAATTTGTTTGTTAACTTGCAGTGTGTGTATATGCAAACTGGAAAAAGAGCAAACTTTTTTCTTTCTCTGAAAGCCAAGTCTAGCATTCCCACTTTGCAGAGACGTGAAAGAAAATCTGGGCTTGACACTGTCCCATAGAAGTCTGTATTTAATAGGGAAACATGCTCCAGTGCCCCTTTTTACATTAAAGAAACAGATTTTCACTTTCCCCAAGACAATTAAACCGTGAGACGTAATTTGGCTGTTGGTGACACGGATACAGATGAAGGGGTACGCTCTGCCCCGTAGCCGGAGGCCGTTAGACCCCTGCCTTGACTGCGCTCGGCAGTCACTGCTGTCAGTGCAAAAATTGGTGGCACTGTCTGAAGTCTCTCAAATGCAGCCCGCTGAAAGGTCTGTCCAGTGGTCAGATCCTCAGTCATAAACAACTTCAAAGCTGGCGGACAGAATTCTCAGAAGAGAAAGAACAGATCTGTAGCATCTGTCCCAGCCGTGACTGCGGAGCTGACTAAACCTGATCACCGCGATCAGGGATTGCTGGCAAATACAAACGCCAAACCAAAGCCACCGCTGTTGTTGCTGGTGGAGGACGCGCTGCTGAGCGTGCCTCAGCAGGCACTGAACGCAACATGCTTGCCCCTGTAAACACTTTGCCAGAGAGAGGTCTCTGTTAATAAGCAGAGCTAAGCTTTTAATGCCATGAGAGACACTTTCAAGCAGTTTTTTCACCAAGGTCAGTACAGTTTCAGTGCCAACTCCTGACCTAATTTTAAATCTGCAAAATCGTGCAGTAGTTTTATTTAATGACAAGGTGGTTCAGTAAATCTTGGGGGAGCTTGTAGGCATTATGAGGATAAAGATGGTGGGTTTGTCTGCTGCAAGGTGGGTACAGTTTCTCAGAAGCTTTTAAAAGTTTTTCAGCAGTGGTGGCCTGTTGCAGGACTGCTCATTCACTGGAGGAAATGGGTATTTATTGCCTATATCCGTATGGCCAAGATCCTGATCTAATGAGTGTTTTGTTCATAAGATAGTCTACACGCTAACAGGCTTGTGACTGAAATTCTCTGTATGAGCTGAATTCTGTGTTACTAAACGAATACAATTCAGCAGGTTTCCTTGTCCTTTTCACTTAGATAATGATGTGCTTGTCATTTTGTTTTATAACAGCGTATCACTGCAAGTGTGTGGACCCCTGGCTGACCAAAACAAAAAAGACATGTCCTGTGTGTAAGCAGAAGGTGGTCCCTTCTCAGGGGGACTCTGACTCGGAGACAGACAGTAGTCAAGAGGAGAACGAAGTGTCTGAAAATACTCCTTTGCTTAGACCGTTAGCGTCAGTTAGCACTCAGTCGTTCGGGGCTTTGTCAGAATCTCATTCCCACCAGAACGTGACCGAGTCCTCAGAGTATGAGGAAGATGACAATGACAACACTGATAGCAGTGATGCGGAAAACGGAATAAACGAGGAAAGTGTAGTGGTTCAGCTACAGCCCAACGACGAAAGGGAGTACCGAGTGGCAAATACTGTTTGAGACTACTAACGATGAGTAGTGTATGAACAAAAGCGCTTGTAAGTCTGTACTTTACAAACCTTTATGTAGGGAATATATTTTAATCTGTAATCCGTTTGGTTTCTTCAGTAGGAGCAGCAGTTCATGTAGTAGTACTATGGTTAAATCATTACAGATAGGTTTATTTTTGATTCAGGTATTCAGTCACATGTTCTGTCCTCTCAAAATGAGCAGCTTAACCGGACTTCACAGTGCTAATGAACAACGTTAATAGTTTATATCCATAGAAATACCACAAAGACTCTCTCTGTTTCTTGTTGAAATGGGGTTTATCTGGAAGTAATTTTTTCCCATTTTGTAGCTACAACTGGGTCATACTGATAGCAATATTTATTACATGTATGGTATGTGTTACCCCATAAGCCCAACAAAACTGTATTTGCATGTTTGTGTAGAGTTTTCCTAAGAGCTGTCACCACTACTGGACAGCCTGGAACAGGTCAATATTCGATGTGCTGGTGCATCAGAAGAAAGCTCACTTCTGTCTCCACACAGTGATTCTGAATAATCTGTCGGAGTTTGCCACAGTAGCTGAGTTGCAGCGGTTGCATTGAGCAATTCCTAGGATAAGGAAACTTAGAACACGTTTAGTTTTGAGCAGTTCACAAGGTAAGAGCAGCCATAAACACGTTAACGGTCCCTGTGCGTCACTACGATGCAGTCTGGATCCCAGTGATGACGTGGGAGTTGGGGGGGAGGAGGGGGGTTGTGACCAAAACAGAGGTTTTGTTCCACGTAAAAATATTTTTAGGTAAGTATTCTATTGATCCTGAACTCATATACCTCTTACTAAGGAGCATTTTATGCTGCGTTAGTCTGCTAAACTATGTACTTTAAAAAAAATTGTTCTTTTAAAATACCTGATCTGAAAACAAATGCTTACAACTGCTTAAGAGAACTCAGTACTTACCAGTGTATGATGAAAAAAGTAAATGCTACATAATACCTCTGTAACTATGTAGAAAGTAAAAACATACGTATAATCAAAATGCGGAGATTTTTTTATATGGCCTTGAATAAGGAAAGCTTGAAAGAATGTTAATAAACATGTTTTCCACTTTAAGTATCAAAAGGAATTTGAACCTTTGCATTACTTAATTCCTCGTGTACTCTTACGCACCGATTCCCGAGGTGGAAGTGTTTTTAAGGATCCAGAACACGGAACTGTTGGGATCCCTGAGCAAAGGCGAGCCCACGTCATGCTGCGTACCCCGGCACAGCGCCGCACCGAGCGGTGCCGCGTGCCCGAGGACGGGGCACACAGAAAACCTTCATCTGTGTTCACCTGTGGTTTAAGGAGCGTGAATCGGTCTGGGCCTGCGCATTAACTTGTGTTGGGGCGAGGGAAGGATGACTCGGTGCCCCGGGACGAGGAGCTGACAGGTGAGGTGTTTGCTGTTTCTGAGCTGATTTGCCTCAGCCTGGCCGTGGACGCAGGTTCTGTGGGGCTGGCTGAGAGCAGAGAGTGGTCGCTCTGCGGAGCGAGGCCCGGTGAAAGGGCAGTAGGGAAGGAACGTCTCATCCTCGCACCGCTGCCACCGCAGCCCGCTGGGTTAATGACAAACCGCGTGTCGCTACGTTTTCACCAGGTACAATTCCACTGCTGCTGGTGTAGGGCTGGTTAGGTCCAGGTGTGAACACTGGTGCCTGAACACTCACTGACTGCAAGATAATTCTTAAAGCAGGTTCCTGCTGCTGCTATGTTAGCAGTGCCTGTGTTTATTCTTCGTTGTATTGCTGGCACCCCAAAACCAGGAGAGATCCAGAACCACGAACTGAAGTAAACTTCAAAACATACGTGTAACTCTGGTTGTAGGTTTTGCTGCAATGACAAGTATAAAATTACAGCCTTTTTATCAGTTTTTATCAGCTCTTCTCCGTGCTGTACAGAGAAAACGCATGCAGCAAAGGATTTCCTGTTTCCACCCCAAATATAGTGTATGTTTTTAAAAAAAAACTGTTCTGTTTTGTAGTTTTCTAATGGTAGGCAAGCCAATGTAATTCCAGCAGGCCGTGGTGGTGCCCTGCCACACCTCCCGTGTGCCACAGGTACGGTTTGCTCGCCAGCTGCAATAGAAGTGAAATCAGAGCAGGAGTAGCACTTTATTGTTGGAAATACCGTGCAGGGTTGTCTCTCTTAGCATTTCTGAGTAGAATTTAGTAGAACTAAGCCTTTCTTAGTAGAACTTGTTTCATTAAACCTTGCTGGATAAGTCTTCTGTCTCAGAAGGTATGGCCTGTCCAAACCCAGAGGAAAAGACACAAATGCATGATTTTTTTTTTTTTCAGGCTGTGACCTCCCCCCATGAAGCAGCAGCGTTTCCTCTCCGGGTGTCATCGCTGCTGACTCCCAGGGTGTTCTGCTTGAGCCAAGTCTGGTCTCATTTCAGTCTCCAGCTGCTGTTGAGAGCAGGGTGTTGGTGCTCCAAAGAGGTTCATACCTGGTTGTCTCATTGAAAAAAAAAAAAAAATTCTTCTAATAAGTAGTTGTGACTAGTGCCTGAAGTTAAGTGTTTCATGGGACCTCTGAAATGTCACCTCGGCCTAAACCAGCACCGTGACCAGGGGCGGGTACCACAAGGTGGTGTTTCTGTGGCCAGTATCAATAGCTCCTTACAAGCCAAGCTTGCACCAAACCTTCCCTGGCATGAAAGGAGAACGTGCTGCTTGGAGAAGGAGCCAGAAGAGGTCAGGAACTGCAGCGAGCCCGCAGAGGGGAAGGTGAGCATTCACTGGGGGTGGGAAGAATCCGTGAAAAGCAACTGGAAGAGAGTGGTGGGTCTGGCAAGTGTTCTTCTGGCAGGCCAAAGATTGAGGAATAGGGGGGATTTAAATAAACCAAACAACTCCCTGCTCCACTGCACAACGCTGGGAGAGTTCCAGGGCCAGTGTTTGAACAAACAGTAATAATGGGCACCTATGTGCCAAATTACCCAGTTTTTAATATTCATTGTATTATGTCTAAAAATGCAATGCCGTCAGCAGCTCAATCGTTAGATCTTTCTGCTGAGTTCCAACAGAATTCTAAGTAACAGGTTCATTATAAAAGAAAGACCCTCTGAAGGGCCAAGCAATAATGGCTGGTATAATTAAAATCTGTCTGTGGATTACTATGGTGCAGGAGAGAAGCACGCTGACAATTAACTTCATAGATGTCTTTCAGAGAAAGTGAGAGACTGATCAGTGGCCTGGAAGTCAGCATTAAAAACCTGTAAATCCCTGATATTCTGCACATCAGCGCAGCCCTCGTCACCTCCCCGTGAGGGCTCCAAGAGGTGGGAGGAGCGGGTGGACGGAGACCTTCTGACAGTGAAGCACTTCAGGCAATAGCGAATTACCTTCGTGGGCTTGGAGAGTGGCTGAACAATGGGAGAACTGCCCTTAAAAAAAAAAAACCAACACTGATACAGCCTGAGAGCTTTTTTTATAAAATGGTGGGTGCTGTAGCCCACTGTGAGCGAGCTGGGCAGTTCGAGAGGTCCCCTGGCAGCGTGAGAGCCAGCAGGAACTGGAGACAGCTCTGCGCAGGCCTCCAGAAACCGTGGGGTCTTTCATAGGCTAGCGAGAGGGTACAAAAGGGACAAACCAGGAGCACGAACCCCATCAGAACTACGCAGATCAGGTGTTTTTGCTGCCACCACACAGGAGTCCTTTCATGAGTCCTAAAATTGTGAGGAGGGGCAAAGGGTGCCGCAGTGGCTGGGACGGCACGGGGGACACGGGACTGCGGGGGACGAGTTCAGCAGGTAACGTCCCTTCCTCACTGGGAGCTCGAAATGCCTGAGACTGAAGCGTTTCACTGTATCTCTTCTAACTTTTTGCAAGGGAAAATATTATTTGTGACCTAGGTCACAGTTCGGTGTTCAAACCTTAAGTGCGGGAAAATAACCCTTTGTACCTGAACCGTCTGTTAGTCTGGGAATGGGAGTGACGCGTACAGTCTGTGGAGGCTCTAGCAACTTGGGTGCACAGACACCGTTCTGCTGTGGAAATGCAACAACAAACGCACTTGAAAAAGTAGCTTCAGCAACAGCTAATTCTTAACAAGAAAAGGTGCTGACATACAGACGCCCGCTGATGAGCGGGGACTTGATCCAAGGAACAAGGTTAAAATAAGGGCTGGGATGAAAAGTGCTTGGTGTGCGCTGCCAGTGGCTGTTCCAGCCTCCGGGATGCCAGGATGGTCCGTCCTCGCCGTCAGGAAGGGACGTGCATGCCCCAACCAGGAGAAGAAAAATTAAAAATCCTGCAGTCAGGGTATGAGTGCAATTTTAAATGGGGTTTAGATTCAATTCAGAGGGAGGGCAAAGCACAGATCCACAAACTAGGAGTATTGTATGGAGGAAGGGAGAGGTTTGTGTCCTCTAGACTAGTTATTAGCAAATGCAAACCCGCTTAGTGCCATGGGCTTGTTCTAGGCTGTTCGGACTGGAGCGCTCACAGCTGGAGTTGCAGGTCCTGCACTGAACAATTCTGAGGAGAGAGAAGCACCTCGTTTATACAGGGTTTAGCTGGGCCAGGATCTAGTGCCAGGCGAAGGAGCAGGTGCAGCGCCGGCACTGCACATCAGGGGAAGAACAAAGGCACCTCCCAAGAACCAGCGTTCCCAGGACGGAGAAAAGCAGGGCCTGGGCCAGAGACTCCCCTCCTCCGGTTTGGGCTGTCCCTTTGTTCCCCAGCTCCCATTGTTCACAGTCCCAGTGTCTTCAGAAGCACCAGCTGCCAGGTAAAATTATTTTGGGATAACAGACCTTAAATCTCCCTTCCCCTGTGGCCAGACCACCCCACGCCCCCAAGAGCAGACCATGGGGCAGAGGTCTCCTCTAGCTCCTGTTGCAGGGCTTGCACCTCAGCTGTCCACCTGGCAGGAAACCATCTCCTAACTTGAGATGTTCTACCCTAAAACCTGCCCGGCCTTAGACTGAAGTTGTGTTACCACGTTATGGCTGTCTAGCGAAGCCTGCAGCTGCACGTCTGCCCCGTGTCGGTGTCGTCAGCCAGGCCAGGAGGGGCCTCAGAGGGTTCCTGGGGGGGATAAAAATTACCCAACAGCCTGGTTTTGTTTGGTTGGAATAAATTTATTTCATCTGTCTGTAAACAAGGTGTTTTTAATAGTTATGGCATTTTTTGAAATGCATATTAAATCAGATGAGTTAGACTGTATCCCAGATGTAACAAAGTGCAGGGAAAGAAATGGACAAATCAGCAACAAGAATTTGTTTAAATCTGTACATTATCCACAAGGCCCAACAATAGAAGCAAATACTAGAATGTCCCTAAAGTAGTGCCATTCGAAAGAAACCCTCAGAGTCGGTTAAAATCCATCTCACAATAGCAACAGTTCATTTTTTTTCTTTTAAACAATAGTATGGCACAGAATACATATTAAAAAATTCATCACAAGACAGCCAAGTCAGTTATTCCAACCAACACCATCTCCCATTTATTCTTTTGTGTACAGCGTTCTGCAGTTCTGCAATGGACACACAGGTTAGTACCGTGCCTGAACGGAGCGCGGGGGTACGGGTGACGGCTGCGCGCGGCAGCGCACGCCATGGTTTCTGCAGCGAGGGTGTGACAGGCCCCATGACAACCTCAGGTTTGAAATGGCATCATTTTGACAGGTTAGTTCTCAAACTGCCCACCTCCATCCAAAGGGTGGCTTCAGAGCAGCAAAACTCTTTACCAGTAAGTGATCTGGCAGGAAGGCTGGAGTCAGCCCGAGCTCCCGCTATAGCTGAAGGTGGCAGTTTTCCACAATGACATTGCAGTTTCATATTAAAAAACAAGAACACCAAAAAAAAAAAATCCCCCCACGGCCCCCAAGCTGCAAATTAAAATTGGTCCTATGAAAAACCAAAACCAGACACACTCCAGGTGGTTACGCTGGGATAGCTAATGTCCATAACGGCAGCCTTTTACAGTTAACTACAGAACAGGAGCTGGCAAAGAAAAAAAAAAAGTGGCCGAGCTATTGCAAGGATGGAATGTCTGGGGGTTCGTTCGGGATGGTGGCTTTAAGGTCACGGGAGGACGTGCATCTGTACCCTTTCATAGTTTTGTGATTGCACTCGTTAAGCAGTACAAGCTTCAGACATCGTGAAGGAAAAAGAAAAGCCTCGAGCCTACGGCGAAGTGCAACAACAAAACTAATGTAACATTAATAGCTGTTGAGTGGCAAATTGGTTAAACCAGGCACTATAAAAATGGGTGTAAGCAAACAAATGTGTGGGACAGCAGTAAAGATATGCATGCGCTTTTTCCTCCCAACCATGCTCTGTGAAAGGAAGACTGGTGAGCTGTGTCCTTGCTCAAAGTGCCGAGGAGGCATTGATCAAATCGGATTGTACAATCGGCACCTTGTTTAGTACTGGAGTTGTTTTAGTCGTCAATATCACGCTAATTGCTAAGCCAAAGCAAAGCCTACGCTTGGCGTTCTCCCCTCCCAAGAGATTCTCAAGGTATCATGCATATCATCGGTGTGGTGCCGGGTATGGGGCTGGGTTACGTACAGCGGTTAACATAGAGATGGACAAAGGGCAACTGGAGTTACGACATTAGGAAATGGGTAAATAAAAAACAAAAAACTACCATCTACAGTCTGGTAGCACTGAACACAAGTGGGTGGTGGTGCAGACAGTTGCTAGGTGGATGGGGAGAGGCTGCTCAGACGTCAGACCTCCTCAGGTATAAAGCCAGTTCATATGCTTTCTTGTTGAGTGTCCCTCCATGGACACCTTCCTTTCCCATGACTATAACCAATGCTGGAGTACACAAGGAAACAAAACAGAAATGAACAGAATTAAAGAAAAAAAAAAAAAAAAGTAACACCTTTCCCCACCAACAAAGGGATACAAAGGAGACACAGGTTCATACCCCATCACCCTGCATTGCTAATAAAGTTTCCAGAATGTAAGGTTTAAAGCTCACCGCCAGGAAAGTTTAATAGCAATCTTCCCCTAATACTTAACAGTCTGCCTAGCAACTAGAACCCAGAGTCTCTCAAGTATTTTGCCATTGAGTATGCCTTCTTATTCAATCCGCCTCCATGGACCCCTTCTTTGCCCATTACAAAGACCAAGACTGAAAGAGAAAAGAAAAAAAAGTTTTAAAAAGAGTGTGTTAGACAAGGAAATAATGCAAGTTTTAGGCAGCGCAATAAACACACTCAAATTCCAAGATTCAGCGTTTGGGTACTAAGCTCATTTAACAGGGGTTTTGTAAAAATATAGATGTAGACAGGGCTGGGAGAAGGCGCGAGTTCTCTGCAGCGCACTGCGGAACTAGGAAAGTTCACTGCTAAGAAAAATGGCACCAGCTGTCTCAAAAAAGCTTTGCAGTGCCTCGCGACCATCAGCACCATCCACCGTCACCCAGCAAGGGAGCCCTGGCTGCGTCTTAACAAATAAAATAAGTTGTCCGGGACAAAAGCAGCAGCATACGCAGAAGAACTGACCCTGAACTGCCCAAGAGGGAATATTCTTATATTCTGATCTGTAGTGGCCACTACTGGCCCAAGGACCGGATGCCTTGATGCCAGCAGAAAACCCACGGGGCCAGACTTGGGATTTTCCACGCAACAAGACAAGGATAAAACATACTTTTTGCGTAAGAAAACGCAGGGGGGATTTTAACGCTGACCCTCTCTCTCTCCCCACAGTTCTGGGGGAGCATCCCAAAGGTCTGGAGAAGAACAGCCAGGCCCTGCGGCCGCAGCCAGCAGATGTCCCCAGCAGGATCCCCGCAGCTGTGGCTGGAAGCGCAGCGCCTGCCTACAGGTGACTGTGCATCTCCATAGCAATCGGCTCCCGAAAGGGGTGACTCGGACACTTCTCCTTGCTGCTTCACAGCCCGCAGCAGAGTCAGGACTCTGTGCTGCAAACCTTCCTCCTGCATCACTGCCGCCCGGCTCTAGCCTACAGACAAATTTTGCTCTAGTTCTGGTCTTATAAGCAAAAGTCTGCTCCTCGCTGATCCGTTCCACAGCCAGCCAGAAGAACGCCCGGCCAGACACTCTGGCTGCCAGGCGCCCTACTCGTAGCCAGGATTCTGAGGCACGTTTTTTGTACCCAAACCTGGTGCCCTCCCTGCCACAGGCTGTACCAGAGGTTGAATGAGCAGCACAAGGCGCAGGCGTACCAGCATAAAGCAAGTTTCTCAGCGATACCAAATTGGACGGGCTTTTTTTGCCTGCAGACAGACTTCAGAGAGCTCAACAGGAAGTGCAAGGAGAGTTAGTGCAGGACTTCAGGGGCAAGGAGGAGCAGCTCACGCAGGGAACTCACACCTTTGCAGAATACGCTTTCCGCTGAGAACTTTGAAGCTGGTTTCACTGCCACTCACCAGTATTTCCCTACCGTAAAGCTTTAGGCACCAAGCTGCCGTGTGCTTGGCAAGCTCCCCTCCAGCCCTGGCCTGCTCTCCCCTGCCTGGCCGATCAGTTTAACTGTTTCTCCGCCCAGCTGCGATCTCAGGTGGGAGCAGGGACAAGGGCAATTCCCCGGCAGAAATCCGGCGGTCAGCCAGAGCACTGCCGCCCCGCATCGCTGCCTGAGATTAACTGCTGAACGCAGGAGTCTGGCTTTCGGAACAGCCGGAGTCTGTGCCTAGGGTCACACTCTCAACTCAGAGATCCGAAAGCGAAGGAGACGCTGCTTACCTCGGCCAGCTCTGCCTACAGCAACATTGTACGTCGGCTCACCGCCTTGACTCTTTGTCCTGATGTCCATCGTGCAGTCGCCATCAACGTACAGGCTATCTCTGATCACTGAGCACTTCTTCGCACCAAGGGTCAGACCATTGGTGAAGAAACCCTCTCGGTCTTTTCCTACAATCATATCTATTTCTACTGGCTGCCAAAGGAAAAAGTCCGGAGTTAGAACAGCAGCATCTCATTGTTTGATTTCTACTCAGAAAGCGCGCCGCCTCACGCGGAGAGGACGAGACGGCGAATCTCCCCCTGCCCGCTGCAGGCCTTTGTGAGGCGCCGCTGCCCCGCGCTGCTTCACCGCGGCTCTCAGCGCCGAGGCCGGAGGCCTCGCAGCCGAGCGCTGCTTAACGGAGGCCCTGCGCGATGGCGCCTGCTCGGCACCGCAGCTGTGCCCGGGCGACCGGCGGCTCCCGGCGAGCCGCAGGCAGCCCGCGGCACCGGCCCCCCGCCGGCATCCGCCCGCATCGGCGGGACGTGAGCCCGGCGCGGCCGCGGCGGCTCCG
>JAVSBS010006344.1:62215-82508 GCA_033124195.1 Coracias cyanogaster | reverse complement strand
CACGCCAGCGGCTCGGCGGGCAACAGGTTGCTGGGCGCGCTCAGCCCGGCGGCTCCGGCCCGCGGCCTCTGCCGCTCTGCGGCCCCGGGAGAAACCCCGGGCGGGCGCTGGTAGCTGGCTGGGGGACCCCGCTGCTGGCAGCGCTGCCCGGGACCCTGTGCTGGGCCCTTCCCTCCCTCCCTCCGGGCTCCTGGCGCAGTCTGGAGACCCAGACTCCCGGCTCTGAGGCCGTTTTCTCCGCTGCTGTTGCACTTGCAAGTTCATAATAATTAAGGGTAACCTTTATGTATCTCTCCCTTTAAACAAAAGGTCTTGTGGATAGTGACCAAATCCATGCTCCCAAGACGAGGGGGTTGGGGGGGCCTATTGAGTATAAATGCACTTTCTGGTTGCCTTTTCTTTCTTTTCTTTCTTTTTTTTCCTCTCTTTCATTGCTTTTTTTTTTTTTTTAAATATGTCCTTGTATATTCACAGCTTTAATCTCAGTGTAGTGGTCATGAGTTAAAGAAATGCATCAGGTTTTCTAGAAAATGTTTTTCATCTGGGTGTGTTTTGACTTAGGAACCCCCATCACTAGTAATTGTTGGGTGTTGTTGTTAAGACAGCTTGGCACAGTGAAAACACATTAAAATGGATCCATATGTAGTTGGGGGGAAAAGAATCCGTATTAGCGAAACACATTTTGCTCAAGATCTGTAGGAAAGATGTGTATGCGTTGTCTACAAGTCCCATGAATTCTGCTGTTCCAGTTTTAGAAGTGCACAGAGTGTTTAGAGGTCGACTAGTCCTGTTTTATCCACAGCAGAAATTCTTCTTTTTCAGCTAGTTTCACTGAGTTGTCTAGTTGGCTCCCTTCTCTCCCCATTGAAACAACTGCATTATGGACTTTGCAAGTTAGGACTTTTGGAACCATCTTTTTCTAGACTTCTTCCCTTCTGCTGTTTTTCAAGAAACAACAGTCAGTGTCAGTACATGTGTATGCTGAAAAATGACTGTGCGTCTCTTGACCTCTTGCCAGTGCCCTGAATTACAGAATATCAAACCTGGGAGCGTTTGAGGAAAGGAGGAAAGAGCTACTTCCTATGTATGGACTAGCTATCAAGTGCTAAATCAAATAATTCCACCTTTCTGGTAATAGTAAGTGTTACATCTAAAGACTGATCAGTGATACTTATTCATAATGTTACCTAGGTATTAAGTAACAGGCTTAAGTATTTGTGGCATGAGAATGTGGCTGTGGTATGTGGAGAGAAGTGTCTGGGGATGGGAATCTCGTAAACTGGGCCTGTTGCAAAGGAATAATTAAGTGGAACCACAGCTTGATACCTCCTCAAACCATGCTGCTGTGAGGAAGAGAAATCTGGGTCCATCAGTGCTGGCTTAGGAAGAAGAGACAACCTGGATCCTTAGCTCTAAATCTTGGAGTGTATTTTCATTTGCTGTTGTTGGATACAAGTGTATAGAGCTAGTTTTGAAATGAGTTTGGAGCTCGTGTCCCCAGTACTACAGTTCTTTAGATGCAAAATCTTCCTCTTGATTTGGCCCGCCCATCTTGGTGTTATGTTTTGTTATTTTCTGTACTGCTTCTAGTGGTGCAAAGCTACTGGGAAGAATAATTTAATACCAGGTGGTTAAAACAGTCCCTCCTTGCAGTAGGGTTTGTTGTCTCCTCTGGGCTGAAGAGAGCCCTGAGCTCGAGTTAGCCCCTTCTTGAGCGCACGCGGGGACAGCTGGGCTGCCACTGAAGAGGGGATGCCACTTCACTTAGGCTTCTCCGTGCCTTGTGGCTTGTGTCATCCCTTCTCAGCCAGGCTGGTGGTTGGTCAGTGCGGGGTCCAAGAAAACCCACTGGACCAAATCCTTCAGGATACCTTGTGGAAAAACTCTTGGTTTTGTAGATACAGACTGTGCTTAAGTATGAGCTGGTGGTGGAGTTCTGTCTCACTCTAGTCCAGGGTGGCTCTGGGGAAGTGAGGATGGATGACGCCAGCTGCTGCGTTTTAAGGAGAGGAATGTGACAAGGTGTGAATGGAGTCTCAGATAGCAGCTACTTAAGGGGGATTTCTAAAATTCTGCCAGTCTCCTTTCTTACTGTTGTCTCAAAAGCAAGATCAGCCTTTGAAGAAAATTGCACCTTTACGTAAATGCTGGGAAGTCTGTGGTGTAAATATTTCCTGCTTTCATTAGCATACATGGGGCAGCTGTCTTAACTGCCAGTAAGGTAGCACCAGAAAATACAGGAGGTGAAAATCTAGTGAGCAAGTGTGTGCTGTTCATTTTGCAGCACTTTCTGTGCAGCACGCCTCTTGGATGTTAGCTTCTCTGGTTGTGTGGCTGTTTCACAGTCTAGAGCAAGGAGAGCCACAAACACTATTCGGGAATTTATTAGCTAGAAATCTCGTCACTTAAAACAGGAGTGTCCTTTGATCCGCCAAACTGGTAATAATCAGGGAGGGGAAGGCATGCTGAAGAGGGGAGAATGTGTCCAGCCTCAGCAGGGGGATAAGGTTGCACTCAGTGGTGGGAATGGCGGGAGCAGAAGCGCTCTGCCTGGGAGAGGTGAGACCCTCACCACGCTGCTGGTGCCCTGCAGTGGGCCCCGGCATCACAGCGTGGGCAGGCTGCCCTGCTCCGTGCTAGCGTTTCTTTCTGTAACTGAAACAAGACTTGGAGAAATAGTCCTGAAGCAGGTAGGCAGAACATCAAGTTCACCTGCCAGGCACAAGCCTTTTTATTTTATTTATTTATTTTCTTTCCCCTTTTTTGTTGTTGCTGCAATAGGCACAGAGAAAAATGGTGCATGATACAGCTTGCTCCATCTTTAAACATAGCTGGTCTTCCAAAACTTGCCCCACCCATCTGCAAATAGTGTTGCTAATATTTAAGGAAAGAAAGGTCTTTTAGCATTGTTGTTATGTTGCATACTATTATTTTTATAATGTCCCTTTAAAAAAAAAATGCTTTACATATTTTCTGATCTCTGTAGGATAACATAAAAAAAAATTGCCCAAAGGCAGCTTGTTCTTGTCTAATTTGACATCTTGAAAGAAAGGACTTGCTTTTTATAGCAACATGTGTATTTCAACAGAAGGTGAAATGACAGATTGGAGGATTTCACTTAGAAGTCTCACAAGCCTCAGTTTGTTTTTTCCTCTTCTTGAAGAAACAAATTCTGAAGAGGGTGATCTTACTGGAAATAATGGAAATGAAAAGTTGAGCTGCTCACGTGTGAGTCTTGAGAAAGTCTCCCATAGCTGCATTATCTTGATTACTTTTACTTTAAAATGACTCTTATCTGAGATGCCCAACTTGTAGTGTCAGTCACAGCATCGATTGTGGGTGATTGATGGAAAGTAATTTTGCTTGATGTACTAACAGTGTCCATAGGAACTCTGAAGTTGTTCTGCAGTCAACGTTATCCTTATTACATTCATAAATATGAAAACATTATAGGTGATGTGTTTCAAGAAAGGTTGATGTATCATTTAAATAATTCCTTTTTAGTATCAGCTTTACAAGGGCCTACAGCCATACCTCCTCAAGCTATGATCTCATTGTAGGCTAATCAAGGCTGGGCTTGGCTGGTATTTCAGCAGGATTTCCAAGTGAAACCTGGACTGTTGCAAGAAGTTTTGTTGTTGATTTTGTAGATAGAGTTCTTGTCTCCTGAATCAGTGCTGAATTCATGCCCCAGCTGGAGGTGCTGTCTTTCAAGAGGAAGCAGTATCCCACAGACTCTGAACTTGTGTTTATTTCTCTCTATTCCATTTCGCTTTCCTAATGTGCATTGTGTCTGTGGTTAGATGTGAATTGTAATTTTTTTAACCTAATAATTATTTAAATTGTATAAGGAATGCCTCTCTATTAATTGGCTGCAGGACTTCTCCTTGTGACTTGTGTCAGATTATTCTTTCAGTAGTAAGTGAAGTGATTACTGTTTTTATTAAGTAATTTTTTACCCTTTGACCTTAACCATATAACTAAAAGCACTATTTAGAAAAAAAAAAAAGAGCTTTAATGGTGCTCTGTACAAATGGATAAAAAAAGACATTTTCAAACATAAATACCAGTTGCCTCCCTCAAGTGAGGTGTTTGAGGGAAGATGCATTGCTCGTAGACATTAACAATTCTTAAACTTGGCTGTGAAGCCTAATGTCCAGAAAACCAGAATTTAGTGATAATCCCAGGAAATTACTGATCACTTCAATGTAAATGTAGACATTAGTGTAAACAGCTCATCTATGAGTTATTAGAAGCCACTGTACTGTGACAGAGAGAACATTCTAATCTAGGTCTCTGTATCCTGACAAATTTAATTAACTACCTCCACTTGTAGCAAGAAAATACACGAAGGAGTATTTATACTGTTTTAGTTTCTATAAATACTCTCTTGGTCATTAAAACCAAGCAAAATTACTGACCTGTATTGGCCATAATTTGAACATGTATTTTAGCTATCAATTTTGAAAGACTGTGTCAAATCACAATGCATATTTGTTTTGTAGCCTTTAGGGGTTTATTGTTTGAGAAAGATTGGTCTGAGTTTGACCTTTTCTTTGCTGTTAAATTTGATAGTTGAGAAATTTTAGGAAATGTTTATATCTAAGAATGAATGTTTTAGGATTAAAATAGTATCGTGTAGCTATTTATCTTTTTCCCATGTCAAATATGTTAAAGGTTGGTTTTTTTCAGTGCTATAGAAACGGGTTTGAGTGATATTTACCTTTCTATCTGGTTGCTGGATCCCAGGTCTTTATTATTGGATGAAAGGAGTTGATTTGCCTTGATGCAAAATGATAATATTGCTTTTTACTTTGGTAAGCTGATTGATGAAGGGAATGCTCTCCATTTTAGCACTTTAATGGCTGTTGAATGAGCTCTTTATTACGACTGTTAATTTACTGGCAGAACGGAGCCCACCACACTCGTATGTGGTGTAAACGCTGTGGAAGCCTGAAGCTTGAAGAGGTCTTTTTCTGGCAAGAGCATTAACAGTTGAAATTGCATTTTAAAGCTATCTTGGATATTGCTACTTTTGATTTATGAACAGTGCAGGGGGTTGAAATGAAAGAATGGGTGAAAAAGCTTGTGACTTGAGATGTTTCAAGTCAGTTGAGCTGGGTGCTTAGAAGTCAACAGTTTGAGAGTGCCATTTAAGAAACAGTGTGTGTGCACCTGCAGGCCTGAAACTGCAGTTTTCCTTTGTGCGTTTCACACTGCATTTCTGGACAAAAATCTTCCTGAGGAGGCAGAATGCTGAGTTTAATTCCTCACAACAAACACATTTTTAACTTTTGGAAGTGCTGGTTGCTTCCAAATGGCTTTTTTTCCCTTCTACATTTCCATCTTCCAGCTGCTTAGGCAGAAACTATCAAATCTGTCATGACTTTTTTAGTTTAAAACACAATATAAACAGAAACATTCATGTCTGTGGAGTCTGGCAGAGGAATTGGTGTGTTTTGTGAGAATAGTTACTGAAAGAGGAGTTAGACAGCAGGATTGCCTGTTTAAATGTTTATTAATTTAGTCTATTTGAAGGACAATTTATAAACTTCGCTTGTTGTTAAGGTCTTTTGCTACTTTTCAGTATGAATTTTGGATGCTACCATAAGCATTAGCATAAAAATAAAAGACCAGCAAGAGCTCTCTAGTTACTGCTTGCTGTTGTTAGAGGATTGCCAGTAATGCCATTTATTACCTAGTTATCCGTCATGCTTCTGTGTTTTTTGCTTGGTTTTTTTTGTTGTTTTTTTTTGTGTTTTTTGTTTTTTTTTTTTTTTAAGAAGGAAAAACATTGTGGGCTTTTGTGGTTTTTATGCATATGTGACATATGCTTTACTCAATAGACTGGACATATTTTATTCTTTCAGAGCTTGATTCATTGTGTGTTCTTCCACTTTAGGAATATTTAAACTATGGGAGTTTGGAAAGAACAAGATAAATGGGAAATGAAACTGGGTCATGAATAGAGAAAAAACTGTTTAGTAGTAACTATTACATCACATGTGAGCTTTTTTTCTTCTTTAGCAGTGCCATAGTCTAGTCTTCCTGTGCATTTGTAATCTATACAGAGAATACCTGATATGTGTATGGATCTACTTCTGTGGGTCAGTTTATTACAGAAGTTTGAGACAGGTCCTGGCCATTAAACAGATTTTTAACTTGCTGGAAGTTTAAGAGAGAGAGTGCATGAAGAGTTTCCCAGAGAGGTATAGTAAACATTGATGCAGTTGAGACTTCATCTAGTTAGTCTATGCAAACTTGCTTTCTATTATCTGTGTTTTTACCTATCTGATATAAGGTTAATTGAAGTTTTTTTAATATATACATAAAGGAAAATATTGATGCCTCTGTAAAATTAATGAAAGTATTTCTGTTTTGTTTTGGGGTTTTTTTTTGTTTGTTTTGGTTTTTGGTTTTGGGGTGTTTTTTTTTTTCTTATCTTTAAGATAAGAAGCTTTCTAATTCCACATAGCACAGTGTTTTCAGTTTCTTAAAGGTTATGCAGCAGGTATGCTGTGTTGTACCCCCTACCCCTTCCCAAGAATATTATTGCTACTCTGGTGGTAAATTTGTAACTTCACAGCTACCCTCCTATACAAGCAAGATGGAATGGAAGGTTTATGGAATGGGTAACTGAATGCTTTTTGTTTAAATGCTTGCTTTCAGTGGGAGGAAACATCTACACAGTTTTAACTGTAGTCAGTTTTTAAATTCAACTGGATGTGCTTGTAGAATGTGTCAGTATCCTTCATATATGCTTTGCCAAGCAGCAGACTTTTGGTGGGACTCACCCAGACTTAAGCTAGGTGTTTAATAGAAGTAGATATTTTGGAAAGTGTTTCATAGTGTTTGAATTAGACATGACTTAAGTGCTCTGAATTGCTTTCTGAAGGTGCCTACCATTTGCTATCAACAGTGTGAGAAGCAGAGGAAACCCGTAGTTCCTCAACACATGCCTAGATGCATACGTAGGTACCTGTAGTAAGATGATATACTTGAGCAAGGTTCTTGTCAGCGTATTTGCAATGTGTGTGGCTGTACCTAAAGCTGTTAGAAAATTCTTTATTTCTGATTATGTTTTGCTTCTGAACATCACAAAACTTAGCTTTTCAGTTTTATTTATTGAGCTAATCAAGGCAGAGTTGTAACCTACCAAGGATGACAGTACGTGTGAAGTTAGAACTCCCTTCCTCTGCCTGTAAGTTCATACAGTATCAGTATTCAGTCTCTCAGTTAATTAAGGGCATTCTTGGTAAGTACAAGCCGGGTCATGAAGATAAGAGAATGGATACTGCAAGGTAACAAGTTATTGGGGGATCTTTTTAGTGGCCTTTACATGTACCTGAGCATCACTGCAGTGTGCCAAACTCCCCAAGGCAGAAAGAGATCGGTAAAAGCTGGAAAAGCAGCAAATTGCTGCTTTGAGAAACTGAAGAGCTTTTGTCAGGTAGAGAATTCTTGGGTTGGCTCTTAAAGTAGAAACAGATGGAGTAGGGTGTTTGATGATAGAAAAGAGGTGGCTATTTCAAAGTTCTTCTGAACCCCGATGAAACAGCGAGGTCAACTGAAAGTTCTAAACTGTTCAGGAAAAGGCACAGTAGCCTTGGCACTGAGGGGAAGGCTTCACATGCTGTGTCCCTGCACTTCTCCTGCCTCACCCCATATAGAAAGGAAGCCTTCCCCTTTGCCACCAGCCCTGCTCTCCCCCTCTTTAAATTGCTCTCTCCAATTTGAAATCATTAGATTATTTGAAATGTTTAAATTATTTATCCACATCCATCAGCTCTGATAAACGGGTTAGGAAATATGTTGTGTTTCTTGGAATTTCTAAAGAACTGTGCTTAGTAAAGACATTTTTGAAGGATGTAGTGGCCTGTTGTTCGAGGGTGGCAAAAAATAGTCTCAGTGACCGGAAGTTAGAAATACAGACTATATGGGGCCCCCTACTGCAGTGCTTGAGAGGTTGTATCCCTTTGGATAGCTAGTAACAGTGCCATTTCATCCATTATTGCGGTCATTTTTCTAGCTGAATGACCTTTTGCAAGGAAGATGGATCATGATGGAGGGTCCCCTCATTACTGTGATTGTAGGTGGCCATGTTGGATGCTTTCCTTGCTCCAGGCTTTAGCTGTTCTGTCAGTCATGTTTTTGAGATCAAGACCATTTCTGTACTCAGAGTAGTCTAGCCCTTTTCTGTGTGATTGTGTCATCTACAACAACAGTGTGTTCAATATGCTGGTAATAGCGGAACAGCAGTTATCTGAGCAGTTTGGTAGAGGTTGTAAGAATGCTATGGCTGGTGTGCGAAGTTGAATTCAATTTGGTTTTGATGATTGATTCGTAGCTTTTTTTAATGGAAATGCAGGAACTTCATTCTAAGTTGTGCTTTTTCTTTTAATTGGAAAAAGACACAAGTGTTAGTGAAACTCACTTGAAGCAAAATCTAGAGCCTTTTAAAATGGCAAGAAATTTTAGAGTAACATGTTCTTCATCCTCGCTCCTTCTATATGCTCTCTATAATGGACTTGCAGTCAGGTCTGAATAGCTGAAGCAGGCAGAGATCTGTCAATGAGGAGCATGGAAGTGCCATAAATATATTTAGAAGTGAAGCACAGGTACCTACTGTTGTACTTGAAATTGCAGCTTCAGTACTTTACCTCTTCAATAAAACGGATGATTGTTCTCAAAATCACTGCACAAAGCTATAAAACCAGATTATTTTGGATTTTTTTCTGTCTCTTGAGATTAAAAAAAAACTTTGTTAGACATTTGCTTTGAAAGCTTCCAACATAAACTCTGAAACAAAGCATTATCTCCAGCTTTCCCAAGTACATGTAAACTATTCAGCACTCTTTAGGGAATAAACCTCTGATTTGGTCAGTGAATACTGTAAAAAGTTACTGTTGGAGGCTAACCATTTGGAAGCTGTGTATTTTTCAAGGAACTGCTCTAATCTTTTAGGATAGTATCATAGAAACATGATTTCATGGTAAAGGAAGCGAAACGCTTCCTACACAGTATCAGTTAGTCATCACTGTGTTAATTTTCTTAAACAAATTAGATGCAAAAATGAGTTTGTGGGTGTCTAGCTGGCTGATATCTCATGTAACCATTTCTCCAACTCCTGGTGAGTATTTGGATTCTGGATAATGAAATTATTACAGTACTGTAAATTGCTTTCTTTTCTCTACAAATACTTATTTTGTTGATACAGAAGAAGGGAGGACATTAGATTTTCATTAGTGACATTTGCAGTTGCCTCTTTTTTAATGGAATAGCAAAGCATCCACTTCAGAGTCATTCATTTAAATAAAAGAAAGATGTTAACATACTCTGTCGACATAAGGTAGTGTTTTGTTGGGTGTTTATATGTGGAAAGAATTTTCAAATGATAACAGAGGAAATGTGAAGCTTTATGTATCTGTTAAATATAATTAATGTTTAGAATAGTTAAGATTTAAGAGAAATGTACACTTTCAAGATCAGCTTTTTAAACAATTTATAATTTGTTTCTTACATGACTATTTTGGTGAAGTGCTTTTGTCTCTAAATATAAAGGCTTCTGTGAAATTAAAAAGCAGTGTCATGTTTTGAGGCTGGAGATGTTATATAAATACTGGATTCACTTAAATGAAGCTCTTAACATCATAATGTTATTTCTACATTCTAAAAAGTGATAGGGCAAAACTTTTGAAGCTCTAAGGTAATTTTTTCCCTCTTTATGTATTCATTGTATGTGTAAGAACTTTTGTATTTCATATTCTTTTTCGTTTTCACTGTTCTGGAAAAGGTACAAGTCAACAATTTGCTCTTCTGCCTGTAAAACTTAAACTACGATGATTTATTAGCAATTTTTTTTTTTCCTACAGTCTTTACCTTCTGGGAACTTGGTATTTTTCCTGACTGCTGGGGGAGATTGCTATCAAGAGCAGGGAGGAGGGCTGCACCTTTCCTGACACCTTGGATACTTGGAGTTTCTGTGATTGCTCAATCTGATGTTAGGGAGGGGTGTAAGGCAAGTTTTTTGTTGCTCAACTGAATTTCTTCTGGCTGATTAAGGAAACTGTCATCTTGAAAAATATTGTACCTGTGACCCATTATGTCCCAGTGTGGGTGATTAAAATGTGAGGGTGGAGAGGCATGTGACAACTCGGTGGTGGTTTGGTTCCATGAAGCGGGTGATGAGTCTGAGTTTGCAAAACTTCAACACAGAACCCTGTGAGAAGCAAGGAAATGTTGGCAAATTGAAAACTGGGAAATTGAGTATATTAATTACCTCTTTTGCCATAGTTTGCTTGGGTACCTGTGCAGAGTTATATGGCTTCTTTGCCTCAGTACCTGGTGTTGAATAGGCCTTAATATTCCCTACTTCACCGAAGTAGGTTTCTGATGAAACAGACCTGACGTGGAAGTGCTGAAATACTGTATTGGCAAAGGCTTTACAGTCTTTCTGGTCAAACCCAGAACCCAAGTGTATGGAAACCCTAGGAGTACATAGAATTGTTTTAAAAGGCTATAGTTGTGCGATTCTGCCAGGAGTAAATTCTTCTTCACAACAGAAAACTATGCTTTGTGCTTGTGTATCTCTAGTGTTTGTCATTAATAATGTACTGAAGTGTACAGTTAGATCTGTTTTCTAAAGATTAAACCCACTACCTACCCAAAATGCACAGATACTCTCCAAGCCTCAGAAAAGTAGAGGAGATGAATGGAGTGAGACAAGCTGTCGGCACCTGAGCGGGAGGAAAAACAAACCTGTAAAGTGGACTTCTTGTATGAAAGGTCAACCAGACATTTGAATCTGTGAGATTTGAAACATTTGTTAGCAATAAAACTTTATAAGGAAATATCTTTTTGTAGACAAAACACGTGTTCTTGCTGACCACTTGAATTTTCTTCAATTTCTGATGACTGTGGCCTGCTTACAGCTCCTTGATAGAAATATACTGTCTGTGGCTTGAAAACTGAGGGTCAGCTTATAGTTTATCATTGTCTAAGGTGCTAACATAGGATATAAGTTTCAGCAGAGTGAAGGGAACACGTACATCTTTTCTTCTAACTGCAAACAAACTTAAAAAATTAGTTTCTTCATCTGCACATCACCAGCACCAATTGCAGGCTGCTGTTTGCTCCAATATGTTGTATCAATGATCAGTGCGATCACCCCACACTTCAACCTGAAGGTGTTGAGCTAGCGTAGACTCTTCATCGTAAATCCAGTGCTAGAAACAGTAGGTCTTTAGCAACCTAGTTTATTTTACTGAAAGCTGACTGGGGAAATGTTGCATGAGCAATTTAATTAGCCGATTAGAGGGAGTGGAGATGAGCAGCAGGGAGTGGCCACATGATGGTATATGGTCACACGCCCCGCAATGACTTACAGGCTGTAGTCCGGCTGACTTCCAGTGTAAATTAATTCAAAGTATGGAAATAAGTAGCAGATAAGCATTTGTGAATTTTGAATTTTTGTTAATGAACAGTCTGAATCCAGATCTGTACTTTTTCTTCACCTTGTGATTTAAAAAAAATGCATCCAGCCCTCTTCTGAGGACAAAATGAACATAAGTGTATTAAGATCAGGGTAAAAAAAAAAAAAAAAAGTTTGCTTATTTTAACTTTTTGCTACCAAAAAATACTTCACATTCAGACATCTGGGAGAGCATGTTCACTAAATTAACACTAAATTAAGTCATGACACATTAGAGCTAGGGCTGTGTCAGTTGTGGGTACTTCTTTGTCTAAAGGCTTGGAATTTTCTGGGATGTTTGATTGATGCTGGCTGCAGTTTGTTATGGCCAGGTTTTCTTCCATTGGAGTTCTGGGAAAGTTCACGTGGGGACTTTTTTGTGCAGCTTGTTCTGATACGAAATAAGTTGTATGCCTCTTAATAACATACCACTAGGGATTATTACTTATTTTAAAAAATGTTTTTGAACTCTGGACTGGAAAAGTTTTCTTTTACATTTCTGATTTGTTTAACTTTTTTGTAGCAATTCCAGTGCTAATTTAACTACTTCTTGGTCAATGGAAAGCTGCATCTAGATTTAAACTGTTAAAAAACACTTCAAGGAAAATTATTCAAGGATGTGGAGGATCTCCTCACAGGACTTGCAGTTGATTAAGACTTCTAATAGCTGGACATTTTCAAAGGTGTTTACCTCAAGCAGCATAAGGCACGTGTGCACATAGGCAACCATATGCACATCCCAGATGCTGTCAAGTTACTCCTTTTAGTGAAGCAGGGTCACTGGAGTGTTTCAAATTAGGCTGCCAGTTCTGCGTTTTGACATAAACGTTTATTTCTTCATTTTGTTTCTTCATTTGTTTCTTGGAATGAACCATTTCAGTTTAAATCTAAGAAAATTGAAGGTTTGAGGCCCATGTGCCCAATGGAAAGCTTTTGCCTAATTGAAGTATGGCAAATTCATTAACCACTGGAAGAAAATATGATGTCATGATGGGAAGCATCAAACAACTTTGATTAGTGAAGTGGCTAATAACACCTGTGGTTAATTACCAAAATGGATCTTAAGAGTAAGATGAGAACATAAGATGATTTTTGCCAAACTGAGGCTGAGAAGGCTTAGATGCAACTTTCTTAGAAAGGTTGTAATATGGCAATAAGAGCAATAAAAAGATGTCTGCACTTGTTTGTGTTGAAACTTGTGGTACAAAGAAGAGGAAGTCGAGAGCTTGCAAGAAGACCAGTGATTTTTTTATTATTATTTTGTAGTTGTATTTGAAGTTAATCAGTCTGCTTTTTTAATTCAAAGCCAGAGTATACATAACAGACTGTGACCTGAAAAAGTATCCTGTGAATATTGGTATGCAGCAGAGCACATTGTTTTTGTTCTACCTCTGTGACTCATGCAGCTAAGACGTCTCACCCAGCTTTAGTTTTGAAGAGGCAAGTGTCTAGCAAGGTTAATGGATGTTTTGTAGTGTTTGATGATAGTTGTCCAGGTGATGATTAAATTGTAGCAAAGCACCAGAAGAATGTTTCTCCTTTCTAAGATATTCTGAGAGTTATTTCCCTTTCCAATTAGGCTGTGAGTTGAGGCAGAAGGAGAGTGAGGTAGTAGTTACACATTTTAAAAAGCAGAACTAGCTTTAATGTACAGTGTCAGAAAAGGAATTTTCCATTCTTGAGCAGATATTAGTCAAAGCTTGCAGTTTTGGAAGGAAAGCAGGAACACCTTATGACTTACAGCACATTCCGGTGTTTTGTTTTTGAGGTTTTATTTAAAAAAAAAAAAAAAAAAGTGACAGTTTCAGGTGCATTTTATTCTTATCTGATGTACGTTCACAGATCCGTTTCCTGAACTGACCAAAATTCCATTGGATGCCAGTTTGTTCAAGGATTTCAAGGTTATATAATTAAATCTTGAAGTTCATAAGCTTTACTTACTGAATGCTGGACCTCAACCTCAAAGCACTTGAGAAAAAATATCAACCCTGTAAGCCATTTACCCATTACAGCACTTCTTGTAATGCAGTGCAAGTTGTGCATGTGGGATAGGGACTCTCTTAGAAGGCAAGAAGAACCTAAAATTTTTAATAGGCAACCATGTGAAGTTCAAGATGCAGTGCCATCACAAAAAAGGGGAGAGTATGGTCTTGACTATTGCAAGGGTGCAGTCACCAGAAATAGGTGGCGTCGCGATTTTTTTAATTTGGTGGAGGGCAGTTGACACAGGCTTCCAGTTTATTAAGAGGATGTTGAATATTGAGACAGGTGCTGAAAAGCGGCATAGCAGTTACTTAAAAGCTGAAAAAATGCATTTTACTCAAGGAAATTGAAACACAGACCAAAATTCAATAGATTTAAAATCTAATAAACATGAAGACTTGCCATGGTTGAAATGATAGTTATAGTTTCTAACCTTAAGAGCAAAGTTCCAAGGCATACTGCATAATGTCTTCTGTTGCTTGGTTGTTTTTTTGGAAAGATACTTGCTTAAAGTAAAACAAGTTGTTGGACTCAGTGTCAATATACGTGGAAGAACGCAGGTCAGAAATCAAGTTGGATTGTGAACTGATAGACCCTCCTAGTATTTTGGCCATTTACAGGTATTTAGTTTCTAAAGAAACAGAAATGGACGTTGGGATTCTAAACCAAAAAGCTTTGAGTTGTATGATGGTGGAGTAAATGTTAGCAAATTGTGGAATCTGTCATTTATATAGCCATGTGTTGGTCACAGAGGAACTGAGCAGTTAAACTTTTGACTGATACCGTTCAGGTTAAATACAGGAAGAAAATGAGT
This sequence comes from Coracias cyanogaster, assembly GCA_033124195.1. NCBI lineage: Eukaryota > Metazoa > Chordata > Aves > Coraciiformes > Coraciidae > Coracias > Coracias cyanogaster. The sequence goes on along the minus strand of JAVSBS010006344.1, from coordinate 68,241 downwards.
TTTGTTTTTGTATTGCATTGTGTTTGCAGGATACTCCAATGAAAATATGTGGCTGTGTTGGTAGTCAAACACAGCTTTGAACCCCTGTTTTTCCATGATCATAATATTGTTTATATAAGATATGAGAAGAGATCTTACTCTGAAATTGTACAGCATTTTCATTTATCTGTTAAACTCCAGATGACTTTTCAGATTAGAGTGGATAGTTTTGGAATTTCTTCAGTCATTCATTCTATTTTATCCTTGTTTTCTTTTTTTAAAAGACAACAATTTTTTTTCAGTAGTTCTAGAAGAATCACTGAGATTACTTAGATACAAGTTGTAATTAAATGATTCTTCTTAATGTAATCTCTCTCTATAATATTTCTGTATTTTGTAGTATTTCCCGCTCTTGTCAGCGGTTCTTAACCTTATATTTAGTGTTGTGTTAGTGTTTGGAGGTAAAGCTTTCTTTGTAGGTTTTTCTCTGAGGTGTAGAAAATTTCTCTTTTCACATTCTCTTTTCAAAGCACTCGTCTTAGCAGTATGAATAAGCTCCTCATATTTAGGGTTGAAAACAAAATGGTATTTATTTCTTCATTTGGATTCCTTAGTTTTCTCATTACTACTTCTTTCTCATCGTTTGGCGCACTGTCTTCGATTATGTGTAAATGTATCTGAATCATAGCCTGTTTTTAATGGAAAAAAAAGATGTGCTGTACAGTGGGTAGGAGCATGTTAAAAGTTCTTTGGTACTAAGGTGTAATAAACCTAGGTGACTGTTTCTTCCAAGATACTCCCCAAGTCAATGGAGGCCTGTAGTTTTGTGAAATTCTGTTGGTGCATGTCCACTTGTTTGTATCGGTCAGGCATTTCATTTCTGCTTTTGAATTCATATTATTACCAGATCCTAGAAAATTTGCTATGTAATAATGATGATAAATTCCCTTTGAAAACAGATGCCTAAAAAGATACTGACTTTTTTTTTTCTGAACGTTGAGCCAAATGAAATCTCTATCTGAAAAATCTGTCAGCCACAGGGTTTTTCCTGTGCTGCTGTTGCTGATTTATCTGGTTTTGTTCCTTGGAAAAAAAATTGGAAATTCTCATTGCGTGTGGAAAACAATAGAACAAGTGTGTGTAAGAATAAGCTTGTATGGGTTGAATCGCCACCGGCTTTTTTTCACCTGTGGAGCAGCTTCATCTTACTCCTTAAAGCATGTTGGCAGACAGTCCAACTAATACACTGCAAGTAGTGGCATGGCAGTAGAAAGAAATATTTGAAGCAGACTTAATATCAGTGCACTAACATATTGGGTGTTACTCAAAGGTAAGCTAAGCAAACACTGCTTAGGGTATTATATACTATAAGCAGACTTTTTTTTTTTTAAAACTAGATCTAGTTCTTCTGGTTCATGTGCACTTAATGTCAAATATTGTCTGTCTTTTCTGCCAGCAGTATATATTCTGAGTGGAAAATACCACTAGAGCCCTCTACTTCTTAATATCGATGGACAGAGTAACCACTTTTGTAAGACTGGACAGCTACTATCACTTAAAGAAAATGGCAAGAAATGTTTGAAAGCAATCTCTGGCATGGTAACATTGATAAATCTGCAAGTGTTGATCTCCCTTTAAGTCTTGCATTTGAAGATGGTAATAGTATAAGCATAGGACCTGATTGTGGATTTGAACTGTTGTGCAACTATTTGCAGCCTTTTGCAACTAGTGGTGTCCCTTAATTTTCCTAAGAAATGCCAAGTACATAGGTAACTGTACAGCATAAAGCATGGCGTTCTGAAAGATGGTCATCCAGCAAGAAAATATGTAGACACACCACATTGTCTCTGCTGATGTGAAATTTACTTCCCTTTAGCAGAAGATGATGTAGCTCCTCCATTCTTATGGATAGCCCATGTGGATCATAAAATAAACACGATTAAAGTATCAAGGTTGTCCGCTTTGACTCGGTTTAAGCAGTATACTCTATAGTCTGTAGGCTTCACATTGAAAATTGAACAAGAAGTGCTTGAAAAAAATGTTGAAGTGTTTTGCTTCCTTCATATATGTTTTGGAGATGGAAGTGTGTATTTCTACAGCTTGAGTCCAGCTTTACCATTGGCATTGGTGGTAAGAAACTTCTGTTTGTTCTGCTGAATCCTCTGCTTGACTGCCAGACCAACAATGTAGTGGAAGCTGCCTGAGGAACACAATAGCAAACGTTCTAAATTTTTACAAATACAGAACTTCTTGAAGGTGAAAATGTGCTCTTGTATTGGAAATGCTCAGCTGCACAGCTGTGGGATTAATCCCGTGATCTGCTTACGGGTGGAGGCCTGAGAAGGTGTGCAGCCGCACTGAAGGTAATTACACAAGATCACAATAGCAGCAATTTGTGGTTATCTTGGTGGCTGTATCAGTTCTGTGCTCATAATTCTCACAAGGAAAACTTCCTAAGGGAGCGTGTGTCATACGGATTCACAGTCACTCTGTCATAACCTGGCTGGAGTCAGCTTTGTGACTTGTGAGCGTGGGAGATGTATCAAGACCTAGTTTCTGGTTGCTTTGTAGTTTCAGAGGGGAAGATCTGCAGGGAACCAAGTGTGGCTAATACATTTGCAAATGTGATGAGCTCTTAACATGCGGGTCATGAACCGTAATGGTGTATTGGGCGTCCCCACTGATGAGGAAAACATCTTGGTCTTGCCAATCAAAGATTACCATCCAGACAGTTTTTTTCCTGATTTGTTGCAGTCTCTGGATAATGACTGTTGCAGGAACATTTCTGTGTATTCTCAGAGAGCAGCTTCTAATTTTTTCCACATTTTAAGTTTCATGCATTTAGAGAGAACTAGTATTTTCAGTGCTAAGAGAACATACCCTGCTGGTTCACAGAGAATAGTTGTAGGGTAGCTCTGGAAAACTTAAGAGACCAGTAATTTCAATTGAAGTTACATTGCCTAGGAGGATTCCTGTTCATTTTATTACTGTGCATTTATGGAGTCACTGCAAGTAAGAAAACTTGCATGAACTATTTTTATTTAGTCATGAATTCATGTGACTGGACTAATTTTGTTTGGTCGTAACTTGGCATTGGTTTTCTGAGCTTTTGTAAAAACTGAGTATTTACCAGCTTTATTTAGGGATTTGAGTTGCAATTTCCTGATGAAGCTTTAAAATTCTCAGCTGAAATTATTTTCTTTCATAAATGATAACTATTGGCACTGGTGAGTCTATTGATGACGAGTCTCTGTAAGCATTCATTGACAGAATAGTGATTCATCTATGGTCCATTTCAGACCAGAGTGTGATAAGCTAGCTGTACTTCTGAGTCAATAGCGGTTCCTTTGTTATAATAAATAGCAATACAGATTTATATTAATCTATTGCATTTTTCAAAAGCTTCTGTTTGTCATTTAAGTATGCTCGAAATAGTCTTACTGCTCTGCATGCAATCTTGCCATGAATCTTACAAGCTAAATGGTACTGTACAGATTAAGAATTTTTATAGAATAAGTATATTGCCTTTATTTTTTTAATTTCTTTTCCTTTATCATTGGATGCATGTGTCCTTGTCTCCAGAGGCAGAGCTCTGTTTTTTGTAGCTTTTTCATTTGACATAGCCATCCTATGAATACACGTTTTATGGATGCGGTCTTGTGGTGCTGTTTTCAAAAACCTGTTTACAAACCTCTTGCAAACAACATCTGCTACTCCGGACTATCACAGTATTGCTGAGAGACATCATGACCTCTTTCTAAAAAGGCCTTACCTGTGTTTACTGACAGTATCCTTTGCTTTCACATCAGAAAGGAAATTAGTTTTTGTTAGTCTCCTAACCTCCTAATGTCATATGGTAGCAGGTGCATAGCTAGTTTAATGTGCTCCTTGCCTTACAGACTGATTTCCTTCTTCGTCCCCTTCACCTTCTTCCTCAGCATCATGAGACAGGGATATTGTCTGGGCAGTCATGTCTGCTGTATCTAGGAACATGAGGACAGCTGTAGTGAGCAGGAACAAAGTCTACCTGACCTCGTTTCCTGCTTTTGAAAGTAGCTGGGAGTTAATAATTGAATGGTTCTAAGAAGCAGGAGAAATATAGTAATTTAAAAAAAATTATTATTTCTTCTCTTTCCTTTCATTTTTGATACAGTCTTTTAAATCATCTGCAAATTATGTCTGTCTGAATCATTTTTGTTTAAAAGTCGATTAGTGAATTCGTGGCAGGACTGATTTTTTTTTTTTTAACTCTATTTTTAAACCTTTACCTTCCCACAATTTTTCATACCTGCTTTTAAGAAAAAGGTGTTAGTTCACACAGCTGTTTGAAGTGGCTTTATTATATTCCTGAAAAATAACTTCATTTTGGTGGATTCATGGTAGTATGTGTTTCAGATTCATGTATTATAGACTGATACGTGATACTATATAATTCTTCTTGCCACATCTTTTCTAAGCCAAAATCTGTCCTGATTAAATATCCCTTATGTGAAGGTTGGTTAGTAATTCTGACCTGCCTGTTCTCCATTAGATTTCTAAATTCTGCCAGATTGTTGTTTGGGTGGGAATTGCATAAAACTTTAGTTTATGATAACGCAGGGGATTGATTGACACTGTACCATCATGTATGAATGAGAAGGGAAAGCCATTCCCTTTCTAATAATGCCAGATGTTTTATTTACTTGCCTGCTCTTGACCACTGAACTGCAGTTTTAAGAGCATGGCCTGACATGATGCAAGGTAAGATCTCTGGTGAGCTCCCGGGTACTTGCTTGTAGGTGTGGGGCAAAGTTTGGTGCCTGTGTTGCCCTATCTGCAGTGACTTTAAACAACACAGTCTTTATTGGGTGGCTGTTTGCAGCCGGTGCAGCTTTGTCTAATCCAGATAGCCTTGCATCATCAGTAAACTTTGATTATTCATGATTGTTCATCCTCATGCAGATCACTTAAAAAAAACCAAAACAAACACACCCACAAAAAAAAACCCAAACGAAAACCCCAACCAAGATCCTCCAAAGCCAAAAAAACCTGAACAGCACAGACCATAATGTAGATGTGAATGAGACTCTTTGGGTATCCTTTCTGTATTGTGAAATTGGCCTTTTTATTTCTGTTCCTTGTTTTCACCTAACTGAGCTTTTAGAGAGGAATTTTTTTAATCCCATGACAGCCTAGTTTCTGTAACAAGTTTTGGTAAGAAACACTTTCTGGGGGCAACAAAAAAAAAGTAAAACTAAATGGTGTATTGCTTGGGTAATTCTTCATGCTGAGTCCTTCAAAGAATTTTAACTCAACCCCAAGACAGAAACCTGCAGAAATCACACTCCTCTGCTGCATGTAACTAATGCCTTCTCTTCTGTAGAGTGTGAATTGGAAGAAACTGTCGTACTCATGTACTGAATTTCTCAGGACTGTTGGGGGACCACTGTAGAGATCAGTAAGTTGCCTTTGTTTTGTAAGGTAGCAGGGCTGTTTTAAATGAGAGATTGTACTCTGTAGTATGAGTTGCTTTAAAACATGCTGTGGTCTTGATTTGTTGAAGTTTGTAGGTTTGGGGTTTTTTCTCCCTCTTGCTGTTGCTTCAGTTTGTGACTGTTCTACTGATTCTTCCTTTTGTTAGAAACTACTCTGGTATGTGGGAATTCCTAGGATTTTCTCTGAAACCTTTTTTTCTTGAGAATTTTACTAAATGCTTAACTCCTATTGCAATGCAACATCTTGCTGACTGTGTGCATTATACACAGATCGTTACTCAGATCTGCAGAGTTTGTGGCTGTAGCTCCAAATTATTGATTTTGGCTTCCCAGATCAAATGCTGAGGCTCCTTTCTTGATCTCCACAAGTTTCTAGTTTGGTTCTTGGCATTCGTTAGAATAGCAGCATTGTGATTTTAAGCGAGTAGGAAAGGCTGTGTACAAAATAAAGCTGTATGGTCCTGTTGCTCTTTAGAGAATGCCTTGAAATAAAACCTGATTTGCAGTGTGAGTGATGCGCGTGATCTCACAGACGCCTGGGCAAAAGCAGTTTTAACAAGCAGCTGTATTTTA
>JAVSBS010006344.1:50491-62204 GCA_033124195.1 Coracias cyanogaster | reverse complement strand
ACATTCTGTAAGTGCTTCTATACCTTGTTCATAAGACGAACCTGATCCTGGTTTTCGGTCAGGGATAATTACCAGCAAAATTTGACCGTGCTTTACTTTGTGGGGATTTTTTGTATAGTCTTGCATAATCACAGTCTATAACCTAGTTATGTTTTATAAATTATTAAGCATTCTTTAAATTATTGCTTAATCAGATAAGTGGCTCTGTCTTTTTTTGAGGCGGCAGCTGTTTCTCAGTAAGACAGTTCAATTTTTTTGGACTCCTTTCTACCCAGTCCTGTCCTGTATTTGGACAGTCCCAGCTCATTGATCTTAGATGCTTTTCTCAGATTTTCTTCTGACTGTGAGGCTTGAGGATGGCTGAGCCCAAACCCACTTGCATACATGAAAAATCACAGAAAGCATTATTAAGTATGTTCTTTTTCTGTCCATGGTGTATTTGTTTTCTTCCATTTCTCTTAAGTGCTTAGAGAACATAATTCACTTAACTGGCATTATCCACATACGGACATCATTTGCTTTTCTCAGACTCTAGGAAGCTGTGAAGCTTTTGTTCTGCATTAAATCCGCAGTTATAACATTGCTTCCCTTATTTCAAGAGGAGTTCTGAGCTGTGAGTGAGCTTTCTTTGGAAAGTCTTTGGCTCCAAGTCTTTGGATAATTATTTTAGCCAAGTCTTTGGATAATTGGTTTGGTGTTTTTTTTTTTTTTTTTAAAGGTAACTTGAAAGTTGAGAACGTGCCAAAACTGAGATGATTGGAAAATAAGGGCATGTGAGGTTGTGTTGTGAACTGGGTTTTAGCAAAGGGCCTGGATCTTGCTTCAGGATTTCAAAGAAAACACTTCTCTCTTCAAATCTCATTTTGGCAAAAAACTTCAGCGTAAGATTCAGGCTTCCTTTCTGATCTCCTTTTTCTGTTATTTTGTTACACCCTTGCTCCCTTACATCTGTATGAACTCAACTATGCTTTACGTAAGAGAAAATATTGTGGCTCCCAACATACTGTGTGTGCTGGCTGATTGGAAAATACAGCAGACTGGCTTCTTAGCTGAGCTGTGGGTTTGATTAACTGTCAATGGGCTAATTAACCATAAGATGCCATACTGCTTGTGCTTGTGTGCAAGGAAGCAATGCAGTTGTTTAGCCTGAGTTGCTTGCGATTTTGTGGATTTGTCCATTGATTTGTTGTAGTTTTATATATAAGGACATAACATTGGTTTAGCAAAACTTGAAATAGTGTAGAGAAATGGGAAGGACAAAAACTATTTTCTGAGTGGCTCAATTTGTGCCCAGCACTTCTAGATCTTTTTCAAGTAAAGAACTAGCTCAGATTTTTGGTTTTTGTTATTAAATAACATAGAAGAGATATGTGATTTGCACTTACAGTTGTTCTAGAGAGTCTTAATAAAGACTAATTGATGAGGATTTGTGCTTTTAAAACCTTTAATGTGAAGTGAGAGACTCAGTAAGCTCAATATTCCAGTACTGTCAGAAAAAGAATAGAGCAGTAGTCTGTTACTACTGTGATTGAGGTAAATTAGGCTGTCTTAGGGATGTAATTGTAAAAACAATATCTTATTTGTTTGTTGTCTGTTTGTTTGGATGTCAAAAGAAGCTTTTTGAGAATTTTGTAGTTGCTGGACCATCTCTTTTCTGTAACTGAGATAAGCAGTAAAATTACCATACTAGCAAAATTTACATATCAGTCTGTTCAGTAGATGACAGAAGACTGTCCTTTGGCCTTATCACTCTACCATTTTGTACCATCTGTAGACAATTAAAAAAAAACAAGGTAAGGAAATACTGTTTGCTTTTTGCTCTATATAAATAAATGGAAGTGAGCATAATAGCAGCCAAAGGAAACATTCCTCTGTGATTGCAGCAAGGTTTGTCCAAAATAATAGACCCTGTATTTTGTAAATGTTTGGTTTGCCTCTGATGTTTAACATTTTAGGCTCTTTAATGTATTTGTGTGCATACCAGGCTAGAGTGTAAAATTTCAAAATCCATTGGTGGAAGTCTTCTAAGACCGGACCACCTGCTGTGTTTGCTCTGCTGTTTCAATTGCTCTATTATACAATTTCTTATGTTGCAAGTTGAGGAAGGTGGAGGAGGCCGCTCCGTTAAAGTATTACTTGGCATTCAGTGTTATGCTGCTCACCACTTTCGTGGTGTGGGAACAAAAAGTTCTGTACAAATGACTTGAAAGTCTTCTGGATCCACAGAACAAAGGATCCGTCTTCATGAAGAGCCAGCCAAGTTGGGTTGCATCCGCAGAAAGCCAAACCGAGGCTGAACAGCTTCTGCTTTCCATGGAGCAATGAGGAGACTGAGACTGTCATTTCCTGTGCGTGTCAGCAATTGCTCTCAGCCTTTAACACTGAAGTAACTGCTGAGACTGTGTAGGAAGCTAGCTCTGTCACTCCACTCGTAGCACTACTGCTGGATGATGAACAAATTGGAAAGAATAATAAATTCTTTAGGCTTTAAAAGTGTCTTCAGCAAGTGCTTATAGAGAAATAAGGAGTACTTTGCTATGAGACTTTAAACGATGCAGAACTGTATGGTGAACAGTATTAATTTTGGCCAAAAAGTATCTAGAGTCAGCACAGAAGATGGTCTGAAACATTCCTTCATGTGCAAAAAATAAGGGGTTTCCTGGTCCTAGGAGGACAGTAGTGGTCAACATATCTCTAGTTTTACAAACAGCCTTCTGCACCTATAGAAGAAAATCAGGTTTGTGAACATAATCCAAATGACAGGATTGTATCTGTACCTTAGGATGAGGCTGTGACTGTTGACTAAACCAAAAGCACAGTCAAATGAGAACCTCCAGAGTTCCCAAACAAAATTAGGTCCTCTCCTTAGTCCGGACCATACAGTCCTTAGTCCAGTTCTTCTCTGTATGAGAAGGCCTCTCAAATGTTTGCAAGCACTGATACGGAATGACTTGCCAATCTTTGAGCCATTTAAAATGCTCAGCTCTAGCAGCATTTCAATTAAAAGCTGCTTCGAGGAACTGTCATTCTGGGTGAGGTGGTGCTGGGAGACCTAGAAATCATGCTACAGAAGCTGCCGTGCTCCCTCTTATCCGCAGTTAATGCTGGGCAAATACTGCCAAGTGATTAAATTTGCACCTTACAAGATGTAATGAGGAAATCATGCTTTAATACAACTTAAAGTATTAAGATAAATCACAGGCAATTTAATACCATTTTGGAGGCAGCTCAGATGCATTCTGCCACCTGGGTCTATCACTTACCTTGTAACGTCCTGGTAAGAAGGACAGATTTTACTCTCTGGTCTGTGCTGAGCACTTATTCAGTAATATAAACAGGTACAGCAATGGAAAAGCAGTGGGTAGGGGAGTGTAAAACCTGTGTGTGAGAAACCCTGTTAATGTTGTCTGTTAAGAATATTTTCAGATTTAAAGACCTTATTTTGTCCAGTTCGGAGTTGGGTTCATGTAGGAATGGTTTTGAGTAAATCCATCTTGCGTCAAGAAAATTAAAGGATCTAAATAAGAAACATCTTCAGTGTCTACAAAGAAAGCATCTGTAGCTCTTATTTTTTCACACTGAAAATAGTGCTGCCTAGTAGACTGGATTTCATTTGCAACATTATTCTGTAAATGCTCTAATGACTAATGATGTGGGTCAGTGCTAGGATGCGTGACTTAGAAGCCATTAGCCTGTGCATTCTTGGTCGTCTCTTGATAATCTTCATGACTGCTGATCTTCTTAAAATTTATCTGAGAACGAGTAACAGAAATTTTGGGGTGACATTGTCCAGATTTCCATGGCAGGAGTCGAGATGTTTGTCTTGCACAGAGATGTTTTTTGTTTTGTTTTGGTTTGTTTCTGCTGTCTATTCTGTCTGTGTGTTTTTACTCTACAGCTCATAGTTGTGGTCGCTCTGTGTCCTTTCTACCCCAGCCCCCAACACCAACACTGGAACAGCTCAAGGTCAAGAATCTGGCTGTTAAAGGAAACTGTTTTGTTTTGCATTAAGATTAATGGAGCTTTAAACTAACCAGGAGAGAAGCGGTGTTCTGCTGAAGTTGTTAAACACATCTACCCTTTTCACAGCAGATGAGGGTTTTTTTTGTTCTTGGTAGTGCTAGAAATGAGTTTTTAACAGATTGCACAAGTATTAAGATATTCAGTGCAAGTGCATAACTCCTTTTTTTTTAATGAAAGGTGAGATTGGGTATGTATAGAAGTGGCAATCAGAATTAAGAACTTATTTAAACCCTAGTTTTGTCAATAGTATTGCTCACTAGGGGATCATTCAGTTACAAATAATGTAAAATTATAGTCCTGTGTCTTTATCCGTGTGTATGCTTTTTGTTAGATTACTTGAACAATGAGATACACTGACTGTGGTTCACTTTTCCAAGTGATTTGATAGAGACATGGAGAGAGAATACCCAGGAAGGGCCTCTGAGCTCTCCTTGTTGTTTCTTCAAAAAAATGTAACGGTTCCCACCTTTTTCTTTAAACATCTTCAGGAGTCCTTTTGGGAGCAATATTGCAGCTGCTTAAGTAATTTGGGAACAGAAAAATCTCAAAGTAGAAATCAAGCAGAGGTATTTTGTCAGTAGCGCATTTTTCATGCGTGTTAGCTTCTGATGCATTTTCTTCCCCATCGCCTTCCAGACACCCTTTGCTAGGCATTCTGTCTGGCTTGTGCAAGCATTGAAAAGCATGACCAGCAACATGGCTCATGCCCTCCGTTTTGGCTTAGTCCGATATAACTTTGGCTGGCTATATAACCAGGCGATAACGTGCTAGTCTTTCTGATGGGTAGGAGGAATTCACTGCATGTGTGCTGACCACAAAAGCCTATACTGTCATTTTTCACTGAGAGGTTATGCAGTCTAGAGATGAAATGTTTAATGTTTAAAGTTTTCTTTCAGCTGTACACTTCAAAATTCTTGAGGCCTTTTTTCGCCAGTTCACTTGCATTTAATAGCAGCTAAAGTATTAACATCTTCAGCTGTGCGGTATTTTAGAAGTATAGTTATCTACTTATATTTTATCCCTGTAAGACAGGTGATGACCCTAGGAGGTATAAGGCAAAGACCAACAATTATGGGGTTCTCCTGCAGCTGGAGTTTCCTAAAGAAAATAAATCAAATCTGAATTTGTAGAGGAATGTTTGCCTTGCATTCCACACACTGAGTCAATTTATCTCAGGGGCTCTCTTTTTCCTCTTCCCAACCCTCTTTAAAGGCTGGGCGACTGGAAAAAAAAAAAAAAGGGGGATGTATGGTAGATTGTTGAACGAGATTTTTTTTTGTAGCCACTGGTGCCAGGAATCATCAAGGAATGCTTAAGTAGTGCCTCTTGTGACAGCATCCAGTCTATTGGAAAAGCAGCATCTGCCATCTGGCTTTGATTTTGACTTAATTAAATGCATGCAGCCGTTTTTAACAACTCGGCTAAGATTCGACTGTCTTGACATTTTGTAAAGAGCTAGAGTTTGGATTTTGTTGGGGAAGCTACAATAGTCACCTGATTTATGTTGTTCTGTTCCCTTTCAGTGTGGTCCATGCAGTTTGCTGATATTTGAGTGACAATTCTGTTTAAATAAATGCTTAAGACTTGCTGACTCTTGGAAGCCTAATTCAGTAGGGTTTTTCCACTCTAGATTCTGGGACTTTTAAAAAACCTGCAGTTATTGTGCAATTTTTTTAATAGCAAAAGGAGATTCTTGGGTTCAGCCAAGTCATTTGTCTGGGAAAAAGGCAAGGTTCTTTGTTGAAGAAGTTGGGTTACTCCACCCAAAGTCCATATCAATGAGATTTTAGCACTGAGTGGGGAGGAAGGAAGGGGAAGGATGGGGATAAGGAGGAGAATGCTTTCTTTGCTGTTAGCCAGAATCCTTCTTAATGCAGAGAGTAGCAAGGAACTACTTTTCATTGCCAAGGAAAGCATCTTGTACTCATGAGAGTCTGTCCTTTTAGTTTTTTTTTATCTCGTTTTATCTTGCATCTTTACTCTTAACAAGAGTTCACCTATGAGGATGAAGAATGTAGGAAAAAAAAAATCTGCGAACTGCTACCCATGTAAGTGTAATTAAAAATACTATTTTGTTGTTCTGAGTGCTAGGTACCTTGATTTTTGAGGCTTTATCACTTTAATTGTTAAAATTTAAAAAAAAAATATTGAGGGAAGACAAATTCACAGAAATAGTGTTACTTTTATTTAGCATCTAGGCAAGATGAACAAGGAGGCAGTCAAATTGTCCTTTTTACTCTTGCATTGAGTTTTATCAAGTTGACAAGTGATAATGGTGAAGTACTAATGTAAAGTAAGCCTCCTACCATATTTCTAAAAATCCCAAATGGTCATTTTTAATCTTTTTTTGTCCATCTATTGAGGATTATCTCATTTGTTCCCATTTTTATCATTGGAAAGGGTATGTTCTTGGAAAGCCCATGCTGAAGAGGGAGTAGTTTTATAGTTACATGTGCAGGAGTATCTGGATTTTTCTAGTTCTATATTGTAATAAAAGTTTTTGCTTTTCAATCTTTCTAGATCTCTTATTTTTAGCAAGTTGTCCTTGGCCTGTGGCCACCCATTGTATGAATGGAATTCTACAGCTCTCATTATGAATGTCAGTTTGCTTAGACCTCTTTAGCTGATTCAGTAAGTACAATATCCAGATCCCTCCTGCTGTGTCTTAACAGCTGTGTGGCAGGCTTGGGTTGGATTTAACATTTCATTTACATCCTTTTCTTCTTCTCTTTTTACTGCTCGCACCTTCCCTCTACCCCCTCCAGCCCCCCCCAACAAAACCCCTAACCTATTGTAAGTGCTCTGGCTTGCTTGTTTCCTTTACCCATTCACATTTGAAATCAGGATTTATGAAAAAGTTGTTGTTTTGATGACTTCTGTGACTGATCCAGTATCTGTAGTAGAAAAATAGCATGAAGAGATAGCTGTCAAACTTCCTCATGCAAGTCTGCTAAATTTTATCTTAAGTCTGACCTTGAGAGCCCTGTTCCTAAGGATGCTGGAGGGACTGCTGGAGTTCTGCTTGCATACCTGATGAGTTCTTGGCCTCTGTGTCCAGGCTGCTGGAAAAGGTTGCAAATGCTATTTCTTGCAAAGGAGGCACTTACTAGTGATAGCAAGAACATCTTCCTTCTAATGTTAATCTGATTACCGTAGGACTAATTGACTCAAAGCCGTTGAGAATCGAGGAGCTTTAATTTCTTATTGCCCACCTGTACATTTAATCATCAGGATAAGGAGAGACTGGGTGTTTTGAACAGCTTGGATTGTTAAAAATTATTTTCTCAAAAATCACTCTGAGTATGCATTCTGTGTGCATTATCATTTTTTATTTACTGAAAAGCTAAATACTTGGATTGAGAAGCCCCCCAAACTTTCCTTTTGTCAATTATTTATTGAGTATCAGAGCATGAGATTCTTTTTCCCTGACGTGAATGCATTTAGATTGCTTGGATTGTGTTTATCCCAAGCTGTTTAGTGGGAGTGCTGCATAGTCTCTCTGGGTTTGAGGGTGGCACTACTGTAGTGGTAGACATGCTATTATGTAATTTTAAGAAAGTGTTTGTCTACTTTTCTCTGATTTTTGGATATAAATATAATGTAATTATATATACAAACCCCATTCACAGTTTTACTTACACAGGTAAGCAAGGCAGTGGAAGTTGGGGTTTTGGCAATAGCTTTCCTGAAGGAGATTTATCTGATTGTTCTCCATGTTTCTTCTCTGCCCACATATTTATTTGTTTAAAGGAAACTGTAGGACAGAAACTTGAGCCAGAATTCCTTTCCTCTTACCCCAAGCTAAATGATTCAAGCTAGTAACTGTTACTGAGTTGGACTGAAGTTGTGCAGAACTTCATTTGGCACCTCCTGTCATTTGGGATTGTGGGGCATCACTTGAAGAGCCCTACAAGACTGCAAACTTGAGAAGTGCCTGAAATTGTAGGCAGGTTATGCTGAGTCCCTGATCTGAGAGCAGGAATGTGATGTCTTCCCTTTGTTCTGTATGTGCATCCATACTTGGGAGCCCTTTCCCAGCTGGTGGTGTAGCAAAGGAAGCTTTGGAGGTTCACTGTGCAGAAGGTCTAAGAGTTGAACCTGCTGATAAGCGGTTCAGATGCAGAGTAAGTAAGAAGGATGTAAAACAACTGAAACCACCATTGCTTTGAGTGAGACTACCTCTCTCCATTTCTTACTTGCTCATTGCTCTTGTATGAAAGGCAGTGAACCTGTCTTCTCCAACCTGTTGAGTTGGCTTCTGCTGCTTCTTGTCCCAAGGTTTTAATTGCAGTTTGATGCTTATTCGAAGGTTTAGCAAAAATGTTTGTTTTGTACTTACCTTGTAGAAGATACTCATAGAGGACTCAGTGCTTAGTGTTCTGATTAATCTTTCTTTTGTACGTCAGTTGCAAGTTCTCTGGATGAAGAAACAATCTCCTTGAACTATATTATTGTAGTTCATAGTAGATGGGTCTTGGTGCTTGGCTGAGATTCTAAAAGACCATGATGGTGCAAGCATTTAATTGTTTGTACAGTTAACTCTTGTTTTGCATTTCATAATCTTGGAGGAACTGACTTCGGAACCTGGAGATACTTCTAGTGTTTTAGTTTGCTACACCTGTGGTATATACAAGTGCCTGCATGTACATGCATATGTTATGAAATGCAGAAGAAGAGCCCCTAAGGTGAAGATTACCTTTATGTGGGTATCTTCATCACCCCTTCATATTTCTAATTGTGAAACAAACAGTTACTTAGAGGAGGGAGCTCTGGCCCAATAAGCAAAGAATGTAAAACAATGCAAGGTCTCAAAGTCTGAGAGCCTGACCCCTTCAAAAACTAAGGAAGAAAAGAGCAATATAGCTGACTTTGCTAGCATTATTGATGTACTTTCATCCAATGTAAGGCTTGTCATATGAGAATTCAAAAGGCTTTAGACTGACTACAGTTTAAATTTTTATTCAGAGGACCAGCAATGTCTTGTATTAAAACACCCATGTTGCACTAGGAAAAGAAACAAACAAAAAAATCAACAAACAAACAAAAAACCCAAACAAACAAAAAACCAAACAAAACAACCATCTTTTGCGTGGCACAATTTACTTGGTTATTATAATTGAAATTGTTAGTTGTCATTTTTTTTTTTTTTAAGTGCTGACTGGAAGACACTGGGCATGTACTGAAAATTAAAAATTAAAAAAAAACTTAATTGCAGTTTAAAACCAGGAAAGCAAAAAAACTTGTAATCTCTTTCCACCACCTTTTCATTTGACTACTGGAAAAGAAGGAGAGGGTCAATGCTTTAATGAACAGCAAGGAAGGATTTTTTGGAAAAGTTCTCTTAAGACTTTTTATTTTCAAAGAATGCTTGCTTTAATGTATGTTTTCAAGTAGAATACTTTGACCAGCTTGAGTTTTATGTTTGCAGTTGTTGAGATTTTTAACGACAGAAAGAACACAGATTTCAAATAATTAGTTTTGTGCATTAATTATGATACATAGCCTTTTCTCTGCCAACAAGGGCATATCTGGCAGCTAGTATCATACTAAAATTTGAGCGGGAAGTTCAGATTTTTTTTTTTTTTAATTTTTTACTTGTGGGGATATGTGACAAAGGGGTGTTTTAATAAGGAGAATATCTCTGGCAGAAGAGAGGTTACAGTAAGCCAATCTTACTTCTTCTTAAATGTTTGGAGGTTTAGACCTAAGAGAAGATTGAGTCTTCTGTCCAATGTGAATAGGCCTTGGATTTTCTGGGTTTTGTTGACTGCAACCTGCTCTGTGACATGCAGCCAGGATGTACGAAAACTTACTTGTTCCATGGGCAAAACAGAAAGTGGAGTGAACCATGTACCTTTGTAATGTAGGCATGTTCCTCCTGGGCAGGCAAGTCCTGAAGGGACACAGTCCTGTGTTTCCTACAGCACTGAGAGTACCACTCTAGTCCTTGCACCTTTACAGGCTGTAGTACAGATAAATACAATGTACGAAATATCCTTGTATTTGCAAGGCAATGAGCACTGTGGAACTTACCATCGTATCTGAAGCCTTACAGCCATATTCATGTTTTGTGGGTGGGGATCTGGGGGTTAAAATCCTGCAATAAACTCCTTAAGTTACATTGCTCAGATGAGAAGGCAAAATATCATTTGTACCGTGACAATAGTTGAGTGTGCATACAGTATATAGATCTCTTTTAAAATATGGGAGGGCTACGACCTTGCATTCCGGAGGAGATTAAGTAGAAAGCATCAGTAAAAGCCATCAGTAATCAGATTCTCTGCACAGTTTTTCTTTTAGTGCTTTTGATCCGAGATGAAGCCAATGAGTGATGTGAAAGTTGCCTTAGCAGAGCATGAAACTTCCTAACTTCATGCATTTGGCACATGTTCAAATGGCTCCGTGTGGGGTCAGTTGTACTTTAACCTTGAGCTTTAGGTGTGCTGCTGGGAAGTCCAGGCACTTCTATTTGTCCTCTTCTTTCCTTGCTTAATATATTCTCTCTTAAAAGTGAAAATATTTAGCAGAATGATGTTTTTTTTCTTTCTTTCTTTTTTTTTTTTCCACAAGTCAGATATTAAATGTCATAATCCAGATAACTTTTTTCTTTTCTTTTTTTTTTAACGGCTTTCCAAATTCAGACTGCTATGTTAAACCCTGTCAGTTTGGGAGCTGGCCAAAATTAGCTGAGGCTTTTCTTATCTAGCCTAGTCATTCTGCAAGCATTCCCTTAAAGCTCTCCTTGAGTCCAGAGAAATGAGCTGGTAAAGTCTCAACTCTGCCTGCCTAGCATCTCAGCAAACTATGAATTTAATAGAAATGCGCTGTAACATCAAATACTTTGGTAGGGATCCTACTTGGGTGTTGCTCAATGCAATAATAAATACAGCAAATATATCACAATATTGCTTTCATGCCAATTAAAGCAATAGGTATTTGATACTTGTGGTTATTCCATACTATGGGACAGGGCTTGATATCTTCTGTAGCAGCAGTGTGTTTGTTCATCTATCTTGTGCAATCTGCACAACTTCCTTTTAAATAAAAAAAAAAAAAGCAGCAAGCTTTTCAGGGCTGGTGCCATATGGCAGTTTCCATGAATCTAAAAGAAAAGTTGTTAAATGTCAACATGTTTAGACATTACCCCAGAGTAATTCCTTAATGCTCTCAGGTGTTGCCAGTGTGTCTGTTTAACAGAGAGGTGTTTTGTCTCTTCAACCACAGAACAACTGCTGAAGAATATACCTCAGCTGACTGGGTTATTTTGCTTGCTTTCTGTCTCCCCAGTTAACTAATTGGTTTGGATCACTTTTTTGCTTAGCACAGTACTCAAGTCACATTGGTGTACAGTAAGATTCGTACCTTGCTCCATGTTTTCCCATGACACAAAAAATGTTAGCATTTTCTTTCTACAAAGCTCCTTAAAGCAGTCTTTTGCACTTCTGGGCCTTTGCCTGAGCTGACAGTCAGGCTTTTTGGGTCTCTATTTCCTCTCTTCCATCAGTCAGTTTATTTACCCTCTGCAACGTGATAATTTGCAAACAGCCCAGTACAAACTATTATAAA
Organism: Coracias cyanogaster; assembly: GCA_033124195.1. Classification (NCBI taxonomy): domain Eukaryota; kingdom Metazoa; phylum Chordata; class Aves; order Coraciiformes; family Coraciidae; genus Coracias; species Coracias cyanogaster. The sequence goes on along the minus strand of JAVSBS010006344.1, from coordinate 50,615 downwards.
TTTGTCAGCCTCAAAACACCAGAGAGAATCCCTCACTCAAATTTCATACGTTGTAACTTTTTTTTCTCCAAGGACAAGCTACATATTAGATAGGCTGTAAATATTTCAACCCTATTAATATTGC
>JAVSBS010006344.1:23422-43198 GCA_033124195.1 Coracias cyanogaster | reverse complement strand
GATGCTAGGACAAAGGTTGGACTTGATGACCCTGGAGGTCCTTTCCAACCATAACGATTCTGTGATTCTGTGATTCTTTTGCAGTTGTTTTGGGTTTGTATTTTCTTTGCAGAAGAAGGTAGGGAAGAGGTAAGGGAATCGATGTGTTTTAAAATTCAGTGTTTTCGTGAGACTTTTTATTTGAAGTTGAGTAATACTGCAAAAGGGATCTCCTACTGAAGAAATTGCTATCAGTTATTAGGAGAGCAGGTCATTCTCTCCTGATTAATGCTTATGTCTGCTAGATTGTTGCTTAGATGTGCAAGGTTATGTTCTGCTCACTCCTGTGTAGCAATGGATTCCTAAATGAATACTTCAGCAGTAACTATTAAATAAATTACTTTTGTGAAAAAATCAACTTTTCAGAAGTTGATAAAAATATTCTTACAATAATTATTGGGGAATTTGATACTGTCTCACTGTCTGAAAAATGAGCATCCATGCTACAACAAAAATGGAAGGTCCTAAATAGCAGGCATGACTATAATTCAGTGATGGTATGAGTGTTAAGATAATTATTCCGTTAGAAATGCGCTGTTCGAGGGAGAGTATTTAAAATGGAAATCTCATACTGTTTTTAAAATACCTGTGGCTTTTGGCAGACCCATCACAGTGCTTTTTGAACTAACAGACAGCGAAGCAGCTTTTTCTGTTGCTGGGTCTTAATCAGTGCTACCTGTGTCTAGAAGAGTTTTGTGTGTTTTTGGAAACTACGGCAGTCTGTAGACATAGGAATAGAATACTTGGTCAAAACAAATTTCACCTATTTCCTTCAGTTTATCAGTTTAAATGTAACCTTTTACATAAAATTCAAGTTGTATCTATGCCTATCTACAAGGTCTTTTGATGTCTTCAAGGCATGTCGAAGCTCTTTACAAACAAACTATAGGTTGATGAAACCGGACTTCTCCTTTGTAGTTAATGCACCACCCTACCTACATGGTCATACAGACTCCCTCAGGTGTTTCTTTATCTTTGTCAGTGAGTCCAACCCTGTCCCTAGTTATGCAGTGGTTTTACAGTCCGTTGGATTGCATTTAGCCTGTTATTGTCAAGGGCACATTGGCAAGCTGTGACATTATTTTCCTGGGATGGACAGGAAGGCAGAAAGATAAGCCAACCTTGTTGGAAGTGTATGGTAGTTGCAAAGTAAAAAGCCTTGAACCTTATGATTGTAAAGATTACTTTGTCAGGTCATATTTTTGCTCTTGGAAGTCTGTTCCTGTTATCAGTTTGAAAAGATAAAATGTGAGTTGTTTCTATGCAGAGCCTCTTTTTTAACCATTCTTGTCATTGTTCATAGTAGCTGGAAGTACAAAAATGTAGACCTATAAAAATGCTTAATGTTAACTGCACAGATTACCTGTATAAACAGCCTATATATAAAATAATCCGTAAGTAAACTTGCATGAGTAAATAGGGATAAGCTAACCCTTTCAAATTTCTCTGCTACGAGCTTTGTTAGAGTAAGTGAACTGCACATAGAGAAAGAAGTTTTCTTTTGGCCTTGTGGCTGGTTTTGTTCATAGCACTGGTATGTGCTCCTTTCTTATACAGGTTATCTTGTCATTTTGGAAAAAAGATAGGAAAATGTGTTTAAGCACAGTGTAAGATATCTGAGAGTTCAGATGGGTTTGTGTGGGTTGGTTGCCATTAGCTTCTGTAAAATGCAAAACCAAACTCATAGCTAAAAGTAAATAGGAATTTTTTCTCAGTAATCCTTGAATAAGGCGTGTACAGCTTGTGTGGACAAATGCTGTACTAAATACAGCAGTAGGAGAGTGTCTGGATGTTGATGACTTGCTAGAAAAAATCAAAACTTGAGCTGTACTTCGCAAGTGTTACATTGGTGTGAGGGAGGAATGGGACTGGGCTTCTCCAAGTTCAGCATCAGCAGTGACGGCAGACTTCTTCCACCGCCCCTGTTTCCAACGTCTCCATCTTTTCCACTCTTGTCTTAGTCTTATTCTTACTCCAGGTTTGCTGGGTCCATTTTTGCTTTGCTTTTGCCTGGCTGTCGGTCTGGGCTTTTCAGGACTATAAGGACTAGGAAGACTCCCTTGCCAGGCTTGTGCAGCCCTGGAGGGCCTCTTGCATAGGAAAATCCCTAAAGACTACAATTTTTATCTGCTTAGTTGGTCTGTGGAGGTGGAATATGCGCAGGCCTGCTGGTGTGGGCTATATGGGCTGAAAAGGCCTGGATGTACTTCTAAATACTATTGTGGTAAATCTCTCTGAGTTGGAAAAAAATTATTTAGAAGCTCTAAAATGTCTAGCAAAGCTTAGGTACTAGTGGCAAAAAATCTATGCCTGGCACTATGCAGCCCCACCTTCCTTTTCCGGATACATTAGCTCTATGCTTTCAAAGCCTCATAGTGGTTTTGGTTTATTTTTTTTTTAATTCTAGTACTAGTGTTCATCAGTGATGAAATTTTTCCAACTTCTATTGCTGAAACAGTGGAATCACGTTGAAAAAAACTTTTAAAACAAACATCTGTCACTGAGTTATTAAAACCTACAAATCTACATGAAGTCTCTCTTCCTGACGCTTTTCATCTGGAAATTGTTATCATTAGTTTCTTGGGGCAAAGATTCATTACATTTTTTAACTTCAAATATTTCAATTGGTCCTCAATTTGCAGAGCCCATAATGGCCCTGTGATTTAAATAGACTGAGATATAATAACCGTATCCTCTTAGAAATAGCAACTGATGATTTGCCATTGGAAGGAAGGGTCTTCTAACAGACTAATGGTAGGTATTGTTTTGAATGTTGGAATAAAGGTTGTTGTGTAAAGATTGGAATAAAATATTAATCAGTGTATGCATATTTATTAATTTTTAAAAAGGGAAATAAATGGTGGGTGTTTAACCATACTTTTGAAACATTTCTGGTTTGAGGAACTCTGAAGTTAGGTTTCAGCCTGGAGCCAGTTTGTGCAGCTGTAATAAATCCCCCACAAAAATGGCCTGTTCTAGTGGAAGTGTCAGCAAGCCCTTAATCAAAACAGTGGCATGGACACAGTTATGAAAATTGAAGAAATACTTAAAGAACTGTACCATGTGACAGCTTTTCAAAATAAGATGCTTTCTTTAGAACAAAAAAGAAACACAGAGGAAAAAAATGATTCTTGGGCACATACCCAAATGTTTAAATACACCAAATAAAGAGTAATTAGAAAGGACTGTGATAGACTGTGTCCTATTACTGAACTCTACCCTTTAAGAAAACGTTTCCAAACTGATTTTTAAGAGCCACCTGTTGACAGAAGGCAGCTCGCCTTCCAGCACGTGGTCTGTGTGATGTGATGGGGCATGCTTGGAAAGAGCAGCTGGCCAAGGCAAGTTTCTCTGCCGGTTCTGTGACAGTGACTGAGCCATTGCCACAGCCTAGGGAAGAAAGAAACTGCTGTTTAGGAAATACGTTGCCCTGGACTAAATGTTCCTAAAATGTAGTGCTGCTTGGTTTGATGTTTAAACATAATCTGGGGAAGAGAAAGTATGGCTGGTGGGGTGTGAAATGATACCAGGCAAAAGGGAAGTTCTGGCTTCTGTGTTAAGGTGGAGTGTCACCAAATGGAGCAGGCACTTGCCTGTCTGACCAAAGTGCAGCAATTGCCAAGTTAATAATACTGCATAGGCCCAGATTTTTCAAGTTGGTAGCACGTCATTAAGCTTTCTTTTCTTTGTAGGATGTTCCTAAAGTTCATGTGGGATGGTTAATGGTAGTTGTTGGACACACACTCTGTGGGGAGAGATTGTTTGGGGTTACGAGTACCTTCCAGTGACTTAAAGGTTTGCGTGAAATTCCTTGGTTAGTTGCAGACATCCTGCATTGTTTTGGGCCTTGTTTCCATATATGCTTTTGAGCCCATCTGTAAAAGGGAGATGGAGGTATCTCCTTGCCAGGTGACCTTCCAACATTCTCTTTAATGTCCAAGTACTAAATCAGAAGTGGGTGGGAAAGGATGTGAAAGTAAGTAAAATCAAGCCTTGCTCAGCTCCCAGTGCGTGCATGCTTGTGTGAGATGCCTTAGGTATACACACCCACTGTCTTTGGACCAGTTTGGTCCTGTTGCAGTTTGCACCCATTTTATCCTGCCTCAGTTTGACCCATAAGTCTTGCTGGTGAATGCAGCCCTTGCTGCTCAAGACTGCATTTGCAGACTCTATAGCTGGAGTTAGATCTGTTTTGTTAACTTTATGATGATTCCTCAAAGTTAGGCAGATGCCAAGCTTGAACTGTAAACTTATTTCTCCTTTAACTCTGTGCAAATCAAAATAATTAATGCTTCTTACGTTTTACTTGTTCTGAAAATCTCATACAAAGATTGTTAGGTTTTTTTTTAAAAAAATGTGTTAGATGTGCATAAGACAAACAACCACAGAATAATTTCTTGGCTGTATGAGAAGTGAATTATGATAAAACAGTTTATCACGGCTGATAGCAAAATGCTGATAAATGGTGCTGTTTTTTCCGGTGTTTGTCTCTGGGTTTGGGTTTCCATCCCGTCTCCCACCCTGTCCAAAGAGAGCATGGACAAGAAACTGTCGTCATTGTAAACAGAACTAGATCTTGTGTGACACGGCATTTCCCCAACCTGTCTCCTGCTTGTTTATACAGGTGCCTATAGAGGAATGTTGTTATTTTAAGTAAAGCGTCAAACCTGATAAACACAGAAGTGACAGGGTCACATTCTAGAAGTGGTGCTCCCCATCAACACTGCGGTGTTTGAAAGCTGCAAATATAGGCCATTATCTCCCCTTTTGCAGGTATTGCCAACAGTGGAAATACACACTTGGAAGTGTCCTTTGAATGTGTTTGTGTATCTAGCTGTTAGACTTTTCTCCATGGCTCAGCTTTTCCCACATTTCAAGGCTCTTTCTCGTTTTCACAGGAAGAATTTTGCATACCAGAGTTACATGTGTGTTGTTTTGCCACATTTTTTTTTAGCCTATTATCTACGTCTGCATCTTGTGTTGGTGTCTCTTCCTGTTTTTTTTATAATATATTTTACAAGCAAAAATAAATTAGGAAAGATATGACAATTTAATGTAGTTACTGTAAAAATGGCTGAAGTCTGCAGTTCCAATCCTCCCTGATGTGCTGATCCCAAATTTTGCCTTTGCTCTTGGCCATAGGGAGGTCATCGGGGACAGGAGGGTGAGAGTTGGTGACTGTCTAAACAGATGCTTCTTGTCAACAAACATCCTTTTCATCTCCTTTTGAAAACACTTTTTTGGGTAGCAGTATCAACATCCCTGCTAAGGACAGGAAGTCATGGTGCTTACTCATGTTAATTTAGCATAGTAAGAGGGATATGATTTTTTTAAAAATACATACCGAAAGCATGGTTTGAGGGCATTTCTAGAACTTTTTACACAACCAAGATAAGCAGTGTAACTATACCTGTTTTTGAAGGCTTATGCCCATTGTTTGTAAGAAAGTAAGGTGTTGATTGTTTTCCTTCTATGTATCTTTTGTTTCCTGTTATTGCTATAATAATGCGTACACTTCAGGGGTGTTCAGTTCCTGCACTGAGCAGATGGGTTGTTCAGGGTTTTGTGTAGTCTCATCTGCCTGCTGACAGTGGCTGAGGCAGATCTCTTCTTGCTGACTATTCTTGAAAGACTTCATCTTCAAACCTCCCTCTGCATTTTCAAGGCTTTATTTTCAGCTCTTAACCTATTTCTTCTTTACTCATCCAAAGAAATGGATGCTAGTTAGATAAATAATATGGTCTTAAACCTTAAAACTTGGGCTTAAATACTGAACAGAGCATAGCATAGCTGACTGTAGATGGGTGAGTGAAATACATTTATGTTTGAAGTGTGGAAAAAATAGTTATGAAATTTTCAAGTGTATTTACTAGTTCCCAAATGTTTTATGCATTTTGGATGGGATTTACACTTCTAGTGAAGGTCTGATGAGATGGAAACTTGCTAAGGGGGCAAATTAATAAAAGCAATAAATGGTAAGACTACTAAACAGAAAAAGAGAAAAGCTGAAGGAGAAGCTGGGATGGCAGTGTCCAAGTTTGAGCAGAGCAGGCAGGTTAGTAAGGCAGTATTTTTGAAGAGGTCTTTTCCTCATGGATTTTTTTTTTTTTTTTTTCTGGCTGTGTTTCTTAGATGTGTGCAAAACCAAATGCTTCTTTTTTCTTTTTTGTCATTATGACTAAAGGACTTCTAGTCTAAGTGAAGAAATTATCTTCTTCCTGGCTAGCTAGCTTTCCCATTTCCACTTAATTGCATTGTCAAGTGGAATTGCATTCGTACAGCCATTTGGGGATCTGAGTACGAAAGGTTTGTGTTTAAATTTGTTCAGCTCAGGAAAGCTTCCACTGTGAATGGATGTGTACTTTTTATTCTTCCTCAAGGCATTAAAGAAAGCCACTTCTAGATTTCATGAGGATGGCTTCAGCTTTGTGCTTGGGTTTTGATTTTGAAATTTTTTTTTTTGAGGTTTTTTTGATTAATGTTGTTTTGGACAGCCAGGGTCTCTTTGGAAAGCTTGCATTGTGTGGAATGCATAGTCTCCCTGCTGAAACGAAAACTCAGAGGGGGTAACTGAATACTCCCTGCCGTCAGTGCATTGCCAGCCTGCAGAAAAAACAAACACGCTTACTGAGAACAATGAACATTCCTTGAAACCCTAGGAGACAGATTTTTGCCCTTTTTTTTTTTTTTTAAGACAAAAAAAAAGACCCTGTTGAGGTCTTCAGGCTCAGGTGGCAGGGCTCAGGGGCTTCTCACCCCTTGTCATTCAATTGGCGCCTTGCTTGGGGGATAAGGGCTGCAACTGGTTGGCATCTACATTTTGGAGTTTAAAAATGTGTCCTCCTGCAAGATTTTTCCCTCTTAAAAAAAAATTTTTTTTTAACCTCTGTTTGACCTTCTCACTACAATTCTAGTGATTCAACTAGGACTTTCATTAATGTTTTTGCACTGCTTTTCTAACCTACTGCACTTCAGACCTCCAAGCGCAGTTTAGCTAGTAGTAACCCAGAAGGGCATAACTTGCAATTGCCTCTTAGGAGGCTTGAGATACATGGGTCCCAGGCTCCCTGTTCTTATGTTCAGCTCTGCGTAATGTCAGGGTCCCTTATATGACAGCCATTCTGTACTTGACATCCCTGAACTGAAGTCTTGCCTTGCATATAAGCAGTTTCCACTGCTGCTCCCTTGTTTTCAACTTTACTGAAGATTTGCAGCAATAAGTCGGTGTTCTGGTAAATTCTTGATGTTCAGAGGATACAGGAGCAGGTCAGAGGGCAGGTCATAGCTTGAGAAGTAGATGTATTGGGATGTAGAAACTTGTTCTGTCTTTAATTAGGTGGTAATATTTATTAAGATAAGTTCTGGAAATAAAGTTGCTTGCCTAGTATTAATAATGAGCATTTTAGAATGAGATATAAGATGAAGCATTTTTCATGCCATTCTTTTTGGCTTAGATTTACAGGTCTGAAGATTTTTAAGAACTTTTATCCTAAACTTACATAAAGAGAGCTTTTATGTGCGTGCAGTGAGATTACTGTGGTATATGAGATCATCCTAATGTACTTTCATCAAGAGATATTGCCTTTTTTATTAGGTTATTTAATTTATGCTTTTGTTGCTGGAGTGTTCCTAAAACCTGTACTGCGAGCTTCAGAATTCATGAAGTTAGATTTTCTCTGGATTTATATTGTTGTTGATTGACTTTGGTGCCTCAGAAGATGGCAGTTCTTTATGAAGCTTTCTGCAGTTGGAGCAATTACAAGGAATTATTTTTTGTAAGTTTACCGGCATTGAATAATGTGGGACTCAGAGATACTATAGTCAATGCAAAATATAATGAAGACATAAATGAAAGTCTTTGCTTTGAAGACAGTGTCAAATCTACAAGAAGAGGTGGGATATAAATGGTGAGAAAGCGAGGGAGGAATAAAATGAAATGCAGAGATCATGAGCCCAGGCAACTCTAAAGCCAGAGGTTTTGTTGACGGCAAAGTAGATGAGAAGAAACGGAGAAAGCCGAGGACTTGAATTGCAAAGTGTTCAACACCTACTATTATGTTTAGAATCATAGAATTGCTTGGCTTGGCAAAGACCTTTAAGATCATAGAATCTAACCGTTAACTCACTACTGCCAAGTCCACCACTAAAGCACAAGTGTCCCTAAGTGTCACATCTACATATGTTTTTAAATATCTCCAGGGATGGTGACTTAAGCACTTCCCTGGGCAGCCTGCTCCACTTCTTTACAATTCTTTTGGTGAATAATTTTTCCTAATATTCAATCTAAACCTCCCCTGGCACAACTTGAGGCCATTTGCTCCTGTCCTATCACTTACTACTTGGGAGAACAGACCAACACCCACCTTGCTACAGCCTCCTCTCATGTAATTGTAGAGAGCAAGAAGGTCTCCCCTCAGCCTCCTTTTCTCCAGACTAAATAATCCCAGTTCCCTCAGCTGTTCCTCTTCATGCTCTACACTCTTCACCAGCTTTGTTGCCCTTCTTTGGACATGGTTCAGCACCTTAATGCTCTTCTTGGGCCCCTCACTACAAAACTGAACACAGTATTTGAGGTACAGCCTCACCAGTGCTGAGTACAGGGGGACAATCACTTCCCTAGTCCAGCTGGCCACACTATTTCAGATATAAGCCAGGATGCCATTGGCCGCCTTGGCCACCTAGGCGCACTGCTGGCTCATACTCAGCCAGGTATTGACCAGCACTTCCAGATCCTCTTCTGCTGGGCAGCTTTCCAGCCACTCATCCCAGGCCTGTAGTGTTGCATGGGGTTTTTGTAACCCAGTGCAGAACTTGGCACTTGGTCTTTTTGAACTTCATACCATTGGCCTTGGCCCAATGATCCAGCCTGTCCAGATCCCTCTGTAGAGCCTTGCTTCCCTCAAGCAGATCAACACTCCTGCCTATCTTGGTGTTGCCTACAAACACTGAGGATGCACTTGATCCCCTCAACCAGATCATTGATAAAGATATTAAACAGAACTGGCCCCAGTACTGAGTCCTGGGGAACACTCTTTGTGACCAGCTGCCATCCAGCCAGTTTTTTACCTGGTGAAGAGTACACTCATCCAAGCCATGAGCAGCCAGTTTCTCCAGGAGAATGCTGTAGGAAACAGTGTCCAAAGCTTTACTAAGGTCCAGGTAGACAACATCCACAGCCTTTCTGTCATCTAAGTGGGTCACCTTGTCGTAGAAAGAGATCAGGTTAGTCAAGCAGGACCTGCCTTTCATGAACCCATGCTGGCTGGGCCTGATCACCTGGTTGTCTTTTGTGTGCCATGTGATGGTATTCAAGATTATCTGCTCCATAACCTTCCCTAGCACCAAGGAGGACAGGCCTGGTAGTTCCCCAGATCCTCCTTCCAGCTCTTCTTGTAGATGGGTGTAATGTTTGCTAACCTCCAGTAAATTGGAACCTCCCTGGTTATCCAGGACCGCTGATAAACAATGGAAAGTGGCTCGATGAGCACTTCCTCCAGCTCCCTCCGTACCTTAGGGTTGATCCCATCTGGCCCCATGGATGTGTGTGGTTAAGTGGTGTAGTAGGTCACTTACCATTTCCTCTTGGATTATGGGAGCTTCACACACTACTCCTCATCCCTGTCTTCCAGCTCAGAGGTCTGGGCACTCAGAGAACAACTGGTCTTGCTATTAAAGACTGAGGTAAAGAAGGCATTCAGTACCTCAGCCTTATCCTCATCCTTGGTTGCTAGGTTCCCCCCCAGTGAAGGATGGAGATTCTTCTTAGTCTTCCATTTGTTGCTAAGGTACTTGTAGAAATAATTTTTAATTGTCTTTTATGGTAGTAGCCAAATAAAGTTCTAATTGGTCTTCAGCCCTTCTGAGTTGCTTCCTGCATAGCCTCGCGACAGCCATGTAGTTATGATTTGAAATCAGTCCAAAGTGTTGATACTTACTAGTCCAGCTGATCAAGTTTTTGAGATTTGTCTTAAATTTTGAAAATGGGTAACTCATAACTTTTTTTCCTTCATTGAAGTGAAAATTGCCAAAACCTGACTCTTTAATTTATCTTGTACATATTTCACCATGTTATTAATAGTTGTCTAAAAATTCAATGCACGCAAGAGATGCCTGTGGCAGCAAAATAGTCTTCCAGTGAATTTCCTTTAGTATTGCTGCGTTCTTCAGCAGCGTGATGTGTTGTTTTTCTTCCTTGGATCTCAGACCATCATCTCTCTCCTCCTCTAGTCAGAGCTGCTAGATAACTGTATGGATTGTAAATTCTCAGATATTTTTCTAAATGTTGTGTTCCTGATGAAAATCACTTTATTTTCTAGAGCAGCTTGTTAAGAAATATTTTGGGGTTTCATTGCCTGCCAGATTTTTTGGATTTGACTGTGTGGTTAGTGTTATTAACTATATGGTTAATATTACTGGTTACTTTCTCTAGAGAACCAGATGTTAAAATGCCTGCTCAACAATCTATTTGCAAGTATGATTACCTGTACAGTGTTGGATGGAGCTCAAGATAACAGATGCTTTTGGCTCCCAAATATCCATCAAGCTTTCTGGTTTTTTCAGAATTTCCCCCCTTTTTTTCTTTCCAGTTTCCAATTTTCTCTGTATTACTAGTCTTTCTTTACAGGGTCTTTGAATGTATCTTTTAAAATTACTTTAAGCACTTAATTATTGTATTAACTATGGCATAAAGCCAATTTTGAGAGCTCATTAACTTATTTTAGAGGTGGCACTATTCAGCCTCAATAATTCTACCATTTGATATGCTTTTTCTTCAGATTGAAGATGGGAGCAAAGCTGCAGCTGTGGACAAGTTACTGGCTGGGGATGAAATTGTTGGCATCAATGATATTGGCCTCTCTGGCTTCCGACAAGAAGCAATCTGTCTAGTGAAAGGTTCACACAAGACACTGAAGCTTGTGGTGAAAAGGTAAGCTTATGTTCAGCTGGAAAACCAAATGTGTTCCAGGCTATAACCTACTGGGCAACTAAATTGGCCAAGACTTGGCAAGACAATGACTTTCATTCAGTGTTAGTAATGTGTGTATTATGCGATGTTACCTCTTCCTTGAACACAGACCCTTTACAGAAGAAGGTGTGGGGGGAGGTAGCAAAAACTGAGGCACTATATTCTGTGAATTCTGTAGGGACGTGATGAGTTGGGACTCTGCTCCTTTCCATCCCTGAAGTGCAGGGCCCGAAGCTGGCTGTCCAGTCAGCCCTGCTTCCCTGGCTTTAGTGTGCAGACACAGGCCATGCTTTTTAATGCCTTTGCTGTGCATGGGAGGCTTTTGGAAAAGTGTTTTCCTGCTTTGTGAGAACATTTGAGATCTCAGGCATTTCTGATACGGTTTGGGTGAAGAGTACTTCCAGTTAGTGATTAGTGAAGGGGAAAAACTGAAACAGTTTATCAAAACAGAACATAATTTTGATATGGAACCTTTTTGTTTTGTCATTTTGACTTACGACTTTTAAGTTCACACTCTTTTTACTAACTTAAATTAAAAATAAGTTTAATAAAGTATTTTTGACAACAGTGAACAGACGTTAAAGTAGGTTAAATCTTGCAACTTCTGAAAAAAATTCAAACTGGGAAATTTGAAGAACAAAACCTCATTAATTTCTTACTCTGATGAATCAGAACTTTCTAATGAATTACTTTTTTTATCAAATTATGCCAATCAGTCTTTCATGTGAGAATTTTAGGCGTCTCTGTTGGAATCATAAAAATAATTTTTGTCAGAACACAGAAAATGCTGAGAATTGACAGGTATGATGATACAGTCTCTAAGTGTAACCACCGAGGCTATCTTAAAGGAGGATTGTCTTGTGAAACAGCATGGATAGGTAAGAGAGGTACAAAAGCATACTTTTCGCCTTTGGTTTAAGAAGGTGCTTTTGACAGAAAGAACCTGAATCTCTTCCACAGGTGATAGTTTATATCCTCACCAATAGCTACTTCCAGAAGCTCTCCAAAAATTTGTGTAGCACCAAAGCTAATAAATGCGAAATAAAATGCATTCACAACTATGATAAATCATTTTGATGTTCACCAGTTTTAACCTGCGCTAGCTATTCCAGTGAAAACACTTTTGTTAGCAGAGGTTACATCAGCTGTTTCTGTCACAGAAAGGGAGAACTTCAGGGTTGAGAAGTTTTATAGAGACTGAAGAATCTGCCAAAGCAGCAAGTCTTAATTACTACAAAAAGCTTCAGACCAAGTAGAAAGATTCCCTCTTTCGTGGTGCTTTTCAGTTTTATGACAGTAGCTTGCACAGAACCTGTGAATTCTGATCTGTCTTTGGAAATGGCAGAAACACCCTCACAAGAGACACAGCTCTGCCATTACTGTAATTCACAAGTACGTCACCCGTGTGATTTTGGAGAGGTTTGATACAGCTAATCAAGCACTGATTTGCTGCTGGGGATTTGGCCATTCTCTGCAGGCAACAGAGCCCCATTGCTATGCATGCCTGCGTGCAGTTTGGTGCAAAGCTGATGGATTTTCATCAGTCCTTTCTCATCCCTCTTCTTTTTCCTTCCCCTAGCACTTGTGCAATGGGCAAAAGCAACCGAGCTGTTCTAGCCAAGAGGCTGAAATACTGGCTGTTGTTAGGGAAAACATTTTTGTCTTAAATTCATTAAGACTTTCAGAGCTCCCAAAAGAGGCAGTAGCCTTTTGGGTCATTGACAAGCCTGCATAATATTAGATAAAATTTCATAAAAGTTACTGAATGAAATTAGCTAGGGTTTTTGTCTGTGGTTTTTCAACTTTACTCTTTCTCTTGGAAAGCTGCCTTAGGACATCAGTCCTTTGACGGTCAGAAACCTTTTCACATCCAGTCTCATTTTATTCTTGGCCAGCTTGTTCTCATGCACTGCTGTCTGTGTACTGAAATAGCTTTTTCTTTTCCTGTTGGAAGTTCAAATGATGCAGGTTTTTACAAAAGCCTTGTTGCATGCTTTCTTTCGGAAGTTATGGTTTGAACAACAGTATTGTTTTGTGTTGTTTGCCCTAAATCTTAGGCTGAATTTTTATGAGTGCTTTAAACAGTCCTGTCTTTAAGCAAACCAGTTGTGTTTCGTCTTTGTATGAGCACTCCTGCAGGTCTGGATTGAATTGGATCAGGGAACTGATCTGACTGCAAAATTACTTGGGGAGGTAGGATTTCAGCTGGATAAGACCACCACTTTTCAGAGGCAGTCTGCACTTTAATTAATTACAGCAATCTTGAAATGCCTGTCTTAGCGTTTTTAGACTATTTCAGTCATCTTTAGATCCACCCTTACTGTTGTCTGGGGAGACTGCGGATAGTACCACAATTGCCTTTCATTGAGTTCCATATAAGATGAAGTATTGATCTGCAAGTCATCTTAGCATCTTTTTGTCTGCTTGCCCTGTGTCCTTTGTCTACCCTGTGTTGCTTCTATATAGCACTGATTTATCATTTCATTCCTTGTGGGTGTCAGTGTGATAATCCAAAGCACAAAATAGACAAATGGTTTGAAGTGCTACAAGTCCTGAAGGTTAAAGAGAGGCTTTTTTTAAACTATGTTCGTCCTTGCTGTCTGTGACAGCTTGGGAAGCAAAGCTCTAGATTTTGTGTTGAAAATGCTTTTTCCCTAGGGCTTTTTCTGGTATCTATTTCTAAACTGATGCAGAAGTGAGAAGCAAACTTAAAAAACTATCATGATGTGGAAAAATTGCTTTTTAGCAAAATTATTCTGTAAAGTAGAGAACTTCCTTCCTATTAATGTAAGTAGAATTCATCCAGAAAAATCAGATTTTATTTATCTCTGTGGAGAAACGTGTCCATGTGAAATTCCTCCCTGAGGGTCACTCTTTCAGGCAGTAATGCCACATCCTCATCTCACATGGATCTATTTCTGTACCTGGGAAGCAGCAGGGCATGCTGTTTTCAGTTCAGAAGTCTAAGGTGCCTGCAGCCAAGACCAGGTGAAAAAGTTTTGCCATAGTGAGTAACGTTTCATTCACAATAATTAACTTGTGACTGCCGCAAAAGTTTCTCAGGGGGCTGGTGGTGTTCAGCAGTGGTAGCTGACTCCCACAAAATTATTTTTACCCACTATTTTTGAAGAATCTGATGCTTGACTTGCGTAGGTAAAATAACATTGGTCTAAATAAAAGTGCCTGCAGTAACAAACACTTAGCGTAAATGTGCTGGGTATCAGCGTACCTGCTTTGCTGAGTTTTTTGGAAACGTTGCACAGTTGTGGTCTAAACTAAATCAGGGCTGTGCAACTGGCTCAACAAGAAGCCCGATGTTTAGGTAGGTTACATATATTAATGGTTGAACAAGTGCGGTGCACTTTTGGTCTTGGGTTAAAAGCAGACTCAGGAGACTTCATGTTGTGTTCTCAAGTGGATTTGTCAAAACAACGCATCTTAATTGCTAGTTCTTCAGTGTTGTTTCTTGAGTAGATTCCTTTCTTAGGAAAATGGAAAGGAAATTGCTTAGGACATTTCTTACAGGAATTGTGTGTGGATTTCTCTTGGTTTGGAAACGATACGTATCTATTTATATATATACATGTAAAATAGCTCTGAGTGTTGATACTGAAGTGGTTACCTTATTATGCATAATTTAATTGTTCTGCATACGCTTCCAACCTAAATTCCCTTTTAGTTATTAAATATAATCTGTATTACTTTCCATGTGCTAGACATAAGTGTATGGAAATGTGGAATAATTTTTCACTATGAATTCATGCGACACATTAAACTGTTAAAAATTGACACATAGGTGATGCTTCCATTTGTGATATATGAATGTAAAAAGGGAGGGTGGGATTAGGGTGGCTCCCAAAGGCCGTATGAGAAGTTACGTGGGATTGTCCTGTTGGCTGCTTGAATAATCTGTTAGTGATGGAGGGAACAGGTGGGCGAGGGAAGGAGTAGCTGTGGACTTCTTTTCCTTGGACTCTGCTGGTGGCGGGAAGCTGGACTTTCAGTTTAACTTGACCAATTCTGCCGGCATGGCCAATGCCTGAGAACCAGCCTTAAAGTTCTGGAGTAGCTCTGGCCACGTTGTGTGCATGGCAGTGGGCATGTTTTCTTTACTTTGCTGTAGCATTTCATTTTGCTGCCTTTATGTGGCCAAAGCACAAGCTGGTTTTGCAATGCTGAGGAGTCCCTTGTTAGTGGAGAGGGAAAGAGTGCGAGAGTGAACATGCTTAACATCAGAAGCATAGTCTGAATGCCAAAATCGTGTGTGCAAAACCCTAATGAGGGGAGTGAACGTCATGATACGTGAACTGTAAGCACCTACACGTAGAAAGTTAGGGTAAAAGTTTTTTAAAAGTTTATTTCCGTGGCACTTCATGAAGTCAGACAGCCATTTAACTGAAGCGCTGCAAAAGGAGAGTTTTTAATGAATGTCCCGAGGGCTCAGAGATTGTACAGTACTGTCTTTCAGACCTGAGAGGAATTGTGGAATAAAAATCCAACAGTCATTTACAGCGTTCACATGGGAGATCACTGAGATTTGTCATGTGTGAGTGGCAGCACGCTCAACACCACCAGTGAGCACTCTGCAGCGGGTTTTGTGTAATTTACCAGGGAGATCTAGTCTTAACCCACTTGTGACTTGTGGAGCAGAGAGCTGTGTGCTGCTGCTTCCTAGCTCCCTGTGGCTGGAGGAGTACTCTGTGAAACCTGACATTATCAATTTGTGAGATGACTTGGGAAGTTGAGGGATTTGTGTTTTCTACACAGTACGGATGGAAGACTGTGAATTCTGCCTCTTACCTGTGTTTGGTCACTTGATCTAGTTTTATAGGTATCAAAACAGTATAGTAAACATGTAGAAAAATACATGTAATTTTATAGTATTATACATATTTAGTTCATGGTTATGGTTAAGTATTGCTCAATAAACCAAACATATTTATGGAGAACCACTGCTGAGTAGGAGTAAAATCTATTTTGCTGTTAAACTTGATTTCATTGCTTCTGGAGCTAGAGTTTATGGCAGAACAAATAGCAGTGATTTCTGTCTTCTTGCCTAGTAGCCATAATTCTTCCTTTTGGAAGATTGACTTTAACCTTAATAAAAATCTGTTTGCTGGTCAGTTATTTTTCTAATGCCTATATTTTCAGCCAGCCTTTGGAAATAGATAGCAAACTGCAGTAGGGGTTTCCAAAGCTGTACCTGCATGCATGTACCACTGCTGTAAGTAGTAGGCAGGTGTGACAGCACCTCACTACCCATGTTTCATGGAGTTGAGGTGGTCATGGAACAGCATGTGCCTGTGCAGATCTTCCTGCGCTTTTAGAGTGGGTATTTGTAACAAATGCACACAGCTTTAAAGTTCAAGGCTGAAACATTTCTGTGTGACTGCAGTTGGTGGAAGGGCTGCACTGTTAAATTCCCGTTTTGCAAATTCACTTGAGAAATGGGTCAGTGCGTTGCTGTAGGCCCGTTCTTCCACTCTAAGCAGGTTGGCTCGTTTTAAATGTTTGCCAGATAGGATGTCCTACCAGCCCCAGCTCCCAGGCAGGTCCTGTGATGGAGACTGGAGCTAGGCCTCTATTTTTCTCCTTTGATGCCGCCTGTGAGCACCCATGGGGGCATGTGGCTCATGGGGGGGAAGGCAGAAACCAGATAAGTACAAAGGTAGCAAGTTGTACGAATTGCCCAGAACCTGCAGACCTGGTTCAGGAGCCCTTGGTGTGGATGTCCTGTGTTTTAAGGAGTGCCTAGCAATCCCTGCAGGATCTTTCCATGAAGGAGTGTTTAATGGAGCAGCTGCTAAATAAGCCGCTCCATGTGTACTCAGTGGAGGTCAACAGAGGAGTCTAGCTGGCACTGAGCTGCCCTCCCACTCAGGCATGCCCCCTGCCTTCTCCACTGGCAAATCTGGGGCTGCCCAGGCATCTGCTGTGCTCCTTCTCTTCCAGTTGTGTGATCCTGTGCTACTGATAGAAGGAATGAACACGGCAAGAGGAGGCGCATGCACTTTCATCTCATATTTTCAGCAAATTATATCTTGGAAGCACCCTGATGAGGACCTTTTCCCCTGGTTGCCTAACTGTCGCCACAGTCACTTAACCGACATGTCAAGTGTGAATCCGCATTCCCTGCACTGTGAGCCTAGCAACACCACCAAGGTGTTCTGATGTTTCCTGTGCCAGCTGTCTTTGTGGTGGGGTGTACATCTAAAAAGCACTTTTGTTTCTTAATTTTCTGCCCACCTCACCCATTTCTTAATTGCATTAATGGGATTTGATTCATGCTGTTAGTGACAGACTAATGGACATTGGAGGTGAACATAAGCTTTAGTTCCTCCAGTTGTTGGTGTATTGTCCTTGTTTCAAAGAGCAAATCGTTGTCTCATGGTTTTGGATGTTCGTCTTATACAACTGTCAGGACTCTCTCAATACCTGTGTTGTGACATGTTTTCGTTTTGTGGCAACTTTCATAATTGATTTATCTACAAATCTAAAAAATCCAGCCTGTAAAGCTTGAGTAATGGAAGTCAAAAATACAACAGATATCACCATGTTCTACCAAGTCAACTCTGTTAGGGTGATGTTTGGAGTACGAGGGAGGGTGTAGACATTTCCTTATAGGTAGATGGAATCCTCTATAATTTGAATATGCTTATTCAATTCAATGCTATTCAATTTTGTGAAGTAATTACCAAAATTGGGCCATGTTGTCTTTTTGTGAAATGGAATATGCATCAGACAGTAGCAACCTGTGAGTCATGGCTGGGTTTTAGGTTGGTTTGGTTTTGTGGTTTTTTTTCCTTCAGTCCTGCGAGCACTTGTCGAAATGGTTAATTTTGAGCATGAGTAGTCTTATCCAATTTAGAGAGAGCCCTCACATGACTGAAGATGAAAAAGTATACAAGTGCTTACAGGATTTTACTATAGCTTTGTACCAGGCAGCATGTTGGATTTATTCTTAAAACTGCTTTCCACTGGTGAATTTCAATCTAGGTGGTGGAAACTGTCCTATATAGCCCCTTGGTGAGAGGGGGAAGCAGGTGAGCCTCTAGAATTTGGGAGTCTGAAGAGACATACTCAGTTCACATAGTACCTTCACATGCACACACGAGGGATTTTGTGTATGTGTGTGTTTGATAATACTATAGATCTCTGCAGACTCCTCACTGAAACAGAATTGTAGCCCCATCCATTAAAGACCAAATAATGTTTTTCTTCAAGGAATCTTCTTTGCATTTAGGAGGAATGCTTCTGTAGAAGTATTCATTTTGACATACTGAATTGTTTAGGGTTGGTTTTAAGCACTTAAGAGCATTGGGTTTTTTAAACAGTAGTCAAGAACTTTCCTGAAGTTGTACATGCACACATTAGAGTAGTAATAATACTCCCGTTTCAGTGTGTTGCAGTTCTTCATGTGGTACTTTTACTTTAGGTTATGTAATTCACCTACTGAAGATTAAATGACTGATGAGGTTGAGAACTTGGACAGGTCTTAAATGTTTCAGTGTCAAGCAGCCTACCACGCTGAGTGTAGAGATTTTATGCTCTACTTGGTCAAGTAACTATGTGTAACACCTTCCAACTTGAAACTATTATAAAAAGGTTTTAAAATAATTTCTTAATCCAACCCTTAACTCCAGAAATACGACCTCTTAAAAGAAGGGCAGGAATGCAAGAGTGGTGCAGCTTTAGTTACTGAATAACCGGAGAAATTTGCATCTTATCTCTTACACAAGAAAGCCATTATTTTATGGTCATTGTTGCTGAATCTGCATAATACTGGATCACCTGGCAAAACAAAGTCTGGCACAGAGACACAGCTACCACACTGCTCAGTTATACAGCCCTTAGGCTCTTAGTCCAGTTTCATGCTGGGTTCAGAGGAAGGACAGAGTGACAAAAGCCAGGGTTTGGGGACATTTCTACTGAGTTGCAGTTGAAATCAGAGTCAGTTCTTTGGTCTGGCTCATGGAGTGGCCTTGTCAGCAGGTGGGCAGCCAAACCAGGGGTCACATCTCATGGGGAAGAAGCTCTGGGGGATGGTAACGTCTTCACAATCTGAGCTGGTGTAGGACATGTCAGAGCAAAATAGCTTTCCCAAAGAAAACTTCAAGCATCTCAGCTTGTGGCGTTGTTCTTTCTGGAGGCTCAGTAATTTGCATCATGTGGCTATAGTGTTTTAACCAGGAGTGGGATGAACTGAGGCAGGGCCATCTCCTGAAATGCCCTGGCACTGGAGGAACTCTTTCCCCACTCCCATTTTTGGGTTACCTTGGACGTGGTTAGTTAAATCACAGCTGAAATCGGTGTGGGAATGCACCACACCTCTGTGGAAACACTGGTATTTGGAATGTGGTTTCTGAGGAAACTCAGTTCATTTGGGACAGCTATCCAACGGTAAGCTCATTGCGGTAAGTGACTGGGAGGCAAAACACACCCGTTGTTTCTGGCCACAAGCAATGCAAGGGTTTCCACGGCTGCATGCTCCAAGGACACAACAAGTTCCTTCTTGCTGAAGGCAGCGTGTTGGGCCAGTGTAGGCAGCTGTGTGCTGCTGTGCTTGCTAACTCTGGCCTGGACAAAGGTGGTGGTGGGCAGCATGTCCGAAGGCTGCTCTGCTTCCTGTTCCTCGCTCCTCATCCTTTGCCTCAGCCATGGTGAAACAGCCTAAAATCCCTGATGTATTTTGATTCCTGCTGCTGCTGGTGGTGGTTGCCCTGTCAGAGGCAGTGTTTTGCTTCAGTGTTACTAGTGAATGAAGCTTTTCT
>JAVSBS010006344.1:0-15331 GCA_033124195.1 Coracias cyanogaster | reverse complement strand
AGATGGGTACAATATTTCCCTTTTTTCCAGTCGTTAGGGACTTACCTAACTGACAGGACTTTTCAAATATTATGGAGAGTGGCTCGGCAACTGCATCAGCCAATTCCCTCAGTACTCTGGGATGCATCTCATTTCCAAGTGTCACATTCAGTGGAAGCACTGTAAATTTTTACATACGTTTGTATGTAAAGTCCAGAAGGGGCTCCCCCAGAAAAGGTTTTATTTTTTTTGCACCCCTCCCCTCTTTGTCTTTTTTTGTTGTTTTTTGTTTTTTTTTGTTTTTTTTTTTTTTTTTTTTTTTTTTTTTTTTTTTTTTTTTTTTAATGGAACAGTTTTTCCTTTCAGATCTCTGTTGTCCTTATGAAACCAAAGTGACTTGAGGGAAAGTTTCGGCATCGAAAACGTATTCAATTCTTTATTAGTGTGGAAAAATATTGTCATTTTTCCTACAGTATTGCACTCATCTTTTGTCTTGGTTATGGCTAAGGTAGAATAAATGGGTTCTGGATGCTGTGTGACATGGCCAGTATTTATTTGGAACGTTACTTGAGAAGCCCAAGCGTTGTGTGAATAGCCTAAGGAACAATATTTGAATACTTAACAAGTGCAAGCTCTTAAATAGATAAGCAAAAAGACTTCATGTAGGCCTGTTGATTCAGTTCTGCTTTTTATTCCAATTTTCTTCTGGCTAAAAAGGTCTGTGTTGTTGGTAATGGAGACGTACAGTGTTGTTCACATTATTTATTTCATGAAATACCGTTCCTGCAGTGCATCTGCTTTAGCCATCCCTTTTGTAAACAATTTTACCACAAAATGTATCTTTGAGGTTGCATTGTCCTCTGTTTTTCTATGCCACCATTGCCAGCACCGTTTCAACAGGGAGTTAGAAAAGGCTTTTGGATAAGGAAGTCTAAATTGTGCCATAGTTTTGTTATTGTGTATGGATTCCCTCTTGGTCTTGTTGGCTGGTAGTTTTTTCAGTATTCCTTCTCTTAAGTCTTGCTGAACCCAGGTACTTTCTGCTGCTGTATTTGGGGGAAAAAAATATGATATGGCACTTGAAAAGGTTTCAGAAAGTGAGAAAGCCAGCATTTGACTGTTACTCTTAAACAGAGATAGTTGGAAGGTTGACTTAGAATACTGATGCAGAAATTCAGGAGACTGACTTGTCCCTGGTGTGGCACTGTTGGTCTTAAGATGTCAGGATGGAGAAAGCTCAATTACTAGTGTAGGCTATGTCAGGAGCAAGTTGGGGTTGGGTGGACTAGAGCAGAGGGAGCTGAGAGAATCAGAGATTTCTATTTGAGTATTTTATTTGGTGATCTTGTCTATGTACTTCTGAAATGTCCTGTGGATTCTGATGGAACAAAAGGCAGATATTTGTCTTTCTGGGTTTTCTTCATTCTTGCTGAAGGTCAGTCAATCATTCACATACAGTCTGGGGTTATGTATTTATTTACTTACATCTTTAGGCATAGTATGCTGATTGTTCTTAGCTCATAGATAAATATGGGGGTTTTGCATGTAGATATATTGAGATTTTGTAGGTTTTGGAAGGTTCACCTCTGAAGCCTCATTTGAATTCAGACCTGCAGATTGTCCCTGAACTAAATAGATTTTGAAGGCAGTTCATCTAAACCACTAAATAATTCTTACCAGCCATTAATAGAGCTCATAAATCTAGTTCAATAAGCCATCCTGATACACTGGATTTAATACATATTTGGGTTTTTCTACATGTTTTAACTTGATTATTGACTACAGCATCATCTAATATCATTGCAACTTTGCTTCTGAAACTGCAGTAGATCCACAAAAAAGCCTGTCTGGGTGCTAATGTGAAGACACAGGTTAGAAAAGACTGTGTAGGAACCAACCCACAAAGGGAGTGTGAGCTTGTTGCGTTTATGGAGAGGGAAGGGTGGGAATAGCCAGTCCCAAACAAGTGTGGGATGGGGACTGGAGAGTGGAAAGGTTGCGAAGACTGAGGTGGTGATAGCACTCCAGGGGGAATCGTGTTGGTGACTCCATCCACGGAGATGGTTGAGCTGAGCAAAAAGCTGCTGGTGCAGAAGGTGAGGATACAAAATCTTGTTGCAAGGAGCTTCTGTAATTGCTAGGGATTAGGAATTGGATGGACTGGTGTTTGACCAGGCTTGTTCATTGCCTCATGGTTATTCGGTTATTAACCACTTGCCTTAATTGAGACACCATTTTCTTCAACTCTAATCTGTTTTCAATACATTTTAATCAAAAAGGATAATAGTTTCCTATTTGATAAGGTAGAGGGATTCACAAAGTTGATTAAGAGTCAATTTTAGTTTAGGTTTTTCTGCTCATCACAATCATTTAAACTCTTAAAAGAGTTGAGTATACTGGGGCAGTCATAGATTTGTTTTAGGATGACAAGGCTGCTAATCACTTTTTTTCTTTGCCTGAAAATTCTATGATTTATTTTTAATTTCTGTACATGAGTTTCAGTGTTGCTTGAGACTGCCAGCTATTCTCTCTCCCAGCTGTTCATCTTCTGCAGTTTGTGTCTGTGTGTGTTACATGCACAGTCTTGGATGTCTGGGTTTTTTCGCCTGTGGCCGATCCAGCTGTCACTGGACAAGGGGATGCAGGCAGCAGGGCTCAGCTGGCTGGGGTCAGAGGGTTCTCATATACTGAGCTGATTAGTTTTTATCATTGGTTCATCCTATTCCAGTGAAGTATGTCACAGGAGATTTTCCCAAAAGAATAGATGCTAATAAGCAATGAGAGGTGGTTCTGACCAACAGATGGGGAGTGTGCTGCTCTTAATGGAGAGAAGCAGAGTCTTGAAACAAAAACTCTGGTATGACTCGAGTCTTGCCAATAGTGATTTGAATTTGTTTATGTCAGCCCTCCTGTGTTTGTTTTGGAAAACAGTGCACGGCTGACAAACTGACAGTAATGATTTCTGGTATTAAGAGCTTCACCTTTAAATTCACTTCAATTAAATTCAATCATGATGTCAAAGCATTTCCATTTCATCTTCAGCAGATACCTAATATAACAACCTTCAACAAACTTTCATCCCAAATAAAGTTCCATTCAGGTGTTTCCATTCAGGAAGATCCCAGATGAAGTTCCATTCAGGCATTCATAGAGTAAGTGTGAAAGATAGATGGTGTGTGTTGGTTTTATGAAGCTCGTTATAGATCTACAGATGTAAAAGGTATTGCCTTAAAATGCTCACTGTGATGATACTTACCAGTAGTTTTTCAGGTTTATTGCTCATTATGAACAGAGATTTTAAACATTTTTAGTTTAATCTGTGTAGAAGTGAGGGTGTGAGGTCTCCACACTGTTAACTTAAAATATCAAGTCCTGATGTTTCTAACTCAGCTAGGAAGGCCCCCTCTTTGTTGCCTTTTGAGAGGGGTTTATGCAGTCTCTGCCTGGCTCACCCAAAGCAAGCCTAAATTTCCTGTCCCTCTTTGAAAGGACATTTGAAGCTCTCCTGGATAGACTATGTGAATGCTGGTATAGAGTGTACTTAGAAAAGGCATTTAAATGGCTGCTGTCTAGCCTCAGGACAGCCAGAAGCTGGGGCATCCAAGTCTGAATCTGAGCGAAAGGTAGTAGGACAACCTTAGAAAAACGGAGCAAAGTGGTTCAGGCTGTGATACTCTCGAAAGAAGCAGGGAGATGAATTCAGAAGTGGAGATGAATTCAGAAGTGGACTGTGGGTCAGATTTTCGTAGGACTTCGGTATATTGGGAAGACCAAAAACCAGTGGTTGAATTGCAAAACCTTCAACCTGGACAGAGGAGTTGTGGGCATGTTTTGAAAAGCCTAAGAAGTGATTTTTGCATATATATGTGTATATATGTATATATACTTGGTATATATGTATATATATATACACACATATGACAAGTATATATACACAACTTTTTTGAATTATGAGTGACAGACAGTGAAGGTTTACTTCAGAATATATTCTGAGAGTTTTTCAATTTGGGGGGGGAATCCAGTTTTTGCATGAAAATTTTCAAGGGGCTTCCTGTGGGTTTTTCTTCCTTCTCATGTTCTTTCACACATACATACCACCTTCTTTCTCCATTTTCAAAGAAATGAGGAAGAAATAAAACGGGAGAGTAACTTAATGTTCAGGAAAAGTGTTTGGCCTCGAGTTTTGGATGCTTTGGCCTCCTTTTAATATCGCTTTTACCCTTTGCCTCGTTTTCTGTTACATCCAAAAATGTCAAGAGATATGTCGGGAGGCAGGATGACACTGAACATGGCAAGGGGGAAAGAGGAGTAGAAGATTGTATTGCGCTTAACCTAAACCTTCTTTATGGATTTGATAACAACTGCTTGAGCCTAGATTAGAATAACTCCTGGATGTATTGAATTACTGAGAATGACACAAGAAGCTGTTCACATTCATTATATATATCTAGTTTGTCTGTTTGAAAGGAGGGTAAGAAGAAAGAAAGAAGAGTGCTTATTCAAAAAAAAATCTTTGATTTGGTCAGATAGAAATTTCGGTGGTGTTTTTTTTTTTCTGTTTGTTTTTGTTTGGGGTTTTTTTTTCTTTTAAGGAAAAAAAAAATCATCTAGATCATCTAGTTATACTCATGAGTTCCCAGGTTAGGTAGCTGGGTGAAGTCTCCCCAAAATCTGCAGGGAAAAATAGATTGAACTACTTCTGGAATGAAAAATACTAGCATTATTAATTTCTTACAATTTGAGGCCTCTCTAGGTAGCTGCAGCTTCATGGTGGTTTTCAGGCTCCTTTTTTTCCACCAAGGATTTAGAAGACTAAGAAAAAATCCAAACGATGTTTTTCATGAATTGTGTAAGTGATTTCATAGTTAATTTATAGTGGTTTTTTGCACACCCACTTAATTGCATTATATGTTGGTCTTCTAGTGTATTTTAATCCATTGTTCACAAGATTGGTGAACTACAGAAAAGAAGAAAAAAGAAAAAGGCACTGCTTGGAAGGACTTTTTTCCCAAGCACATGCAAATTTATAAAAAATAAGTTTATGAAGTGTTGGTATGTCTGGACTAGTGTTATTTTTAAAGAAGGTGAGGTGAGAAAGCTGGGAACTATGAAGCCATTTGGGATTTGTAAGGGGGCAAGCAAGTGCACCTGTGCTATCACTACAAATTCTTGAAATTTTCCCTGTGTGGACTAAAATAAACAAGGGATGAGTAGCTTGCTGAGGAGATCCCGAAAACCAAACTCCTCATAGTTAACTTGCATGGCTGGTGCGGGGAAACCCTGTAACTGGCTGCCTTAATGTATGAGAGGTTTAGAGGTTTGTTTTTTCCCATAGGACAAACAACTGTGTCATGATTTGGTTTATTTGGCTTTGACAAAATCCAAGGGCACCTTGTGAGAGGTACTGCTTAGTACGTGCAGTGTCCAAGCATGCTTCTTGTTTGAGAATGCCAGTGAACTGTGCATTTGACCTTTAAGCATGTGTAGGTTTCCATTTTATCTCAGTGCTGCAGCCTTTCTACATTTTTTTTTTTTTTTTTAGTGTTGCATCCTTGGCATGCAGGCAGGGCAGTCTTGTAGCCATCCATCTTACACGGGAATCAGGACAAATTCCCGATTATAAGCAAGGTTTAAAATAACTGTAAAATAGTTGGGACCTCCTGCTACAACTGCGAAAATGTGAACTTGGGCTATTTTAAAAACAAAATGCTGGGAAGAGGCTTTGCTTCACTGCTGAAAAGTCTCGACTTGCATCTTGGTGAATATGGTTGGACTTGGTGATCTTGAAGGCCTTTTCCAACCTAAACAATTCTCTGATTGGAATGGAGAGAGAATAATGTTATTTTGATAGCTGCTGTTCAATTTAGCTACACGGAATAGTTCCCAAATTCTGGGGCTTGCAG
The DNA here is from genome assembly GCA_033124195.1 of Coracias cyanogaster. Classification (NCBI taxonomy): domain Eukaryota; kingdom Metazoa; phylum Chordata; class Aves; order Coraciiformes; family Coraciidae; genus Coracias; species Coracias cyanogaster. The sequence continues at coordinate 9,449 of JAVSBS010006344.1, read as the reverse complement.
GGAAGTTGTTGCTGTGAAACATGTGGACTATACTGTGAAACAGTGGTCTGCAGCTTTGTGAACAAAAAATGTTCTGTAGAAACTGAATGTATTTTTTTTTAAAAGAATCTTTAATATAAACAATCACTACAGAAGTTATAACTCATGAAAATTAGTGCTGACTGTGTATCAGTTCTTTGTAGATGGATACAGCTCACTTCTGACTAAGGCCACTGACTCCCCACTGAGTCCTTCCTTTTAAATAAGAAATATTGGGAGTTCTTGTCTAAACTCATGTTTTCTTTCCTGGTGCAGTTGATGCAGATGGGTAGTAGGAAGCCTTGCAGTTGCAAGGACTGGCATAAAATGCCCACTTCTGGTTAGATGTGCCATAGGAACTGTGACTATAAATGATTACAACTAGTTTAGAATCATAGAATCACAGAAAGGTTTGGGTTGGAAAGGACCTTAAAGATCATCTGGTTCCAATCCCCCTGCCATGGCTAGGGACGCCTCCCACTAGACCACCTTGCTTAAAGCTCCATCCAACCTGGCCTTGAACACTTCCAGGGCAGGAGCATCCGCAACCTGTGCTGGGCAGCCTGTTCCAATGTCTCACATTTGAAGTGTGCCATGAATTCTGCAGTCTCAGAACTGCAGCCACCAGAGGAAAAAAAAGTATTTCCGTGTGGTGTTTTGGGGTCACAGCACGGTACACCACTTCAATGTCCTGAGGACAGATGAAGTAGCATGAGAAATAGTAAGAAGAAGAATGAATCTGAGCTAGCAGTGTGCCCATCTGGCCAAGAAGGCCAATGGCATCCTGGCTTGAATCAGAAATGGTGTAGTCAGCAGGACCAGGGAAGTGATTGTCCCCCTGTGCTCAGCACTGGTGAGGCTGCACCTTGACTACTGTGTTCTGTTTTGGACCCCTCCCTACAAGAAAGACATCGAGGTGCTGGAGCAGGTCCAGAAAAGGGCAGTGAATCTGGTGAAGGGTCTAGAACACAAGTCTGATGAGGAAGTGGCTTGAGGGAACTGGGGTTGTTTAGTCTGAAGAAAAGGAGGCTCAGAGACCTTATTGCTCTCCACAACTACCTGAAAGGAGAGAGGTGGGTGCTGGTCTGTTCAACCAAGTAACAAGTGATAGGACAAGAGGAAATGGCCTCAAGTTGCGCTAGGGGAGGTTTAGGTTGGATATCAGTAAAATTTTCTTCACTGAAAGGGTGGTCAAGCACTAGCACAGGCTGCCCAGGGCAGTGGTTGAGTCACCATCCCTGGATGTGTTTAGAAGCCGTGTAGATGAGGTTCTTAGGGACATGGCTTAGCAGCGGACTTGGTAGAGTAGGGTGATGGTTGGGCTGGATGATCTCCGAGGTCTTTTCCACCGCAGAGGATTCTCAGAGGCCGAAGCAGGGGCAGAAGAGCCGCCCGGGCGGCGCTGCCCGCTCAGGCGCCTTCCCTGCGGAGCGCGCTTTCCCGGCCGGCAGGGGGCGCCGGCGGGAGGCGCGTGCGGGAGGGCCGGGTGTGGGGCCCGGCGCCGCTGCCGCGGGTTCGAACCCCGCCGCGGGGCTTTCTGCCGCCCTGGGGAACCCGGCCGGGGGGGGAGTGTGCTGTGCAGCCTTCTCCTACCCCCCCTTCACACGAACGCAGCCGTTTTGAAGAGTTGTTTAGATTTAAGGTGAGCAGTAATTGTACAGATGAGTACATTTTGGGCAACACAAGGACATGAAATGACAGAAGATGACTTTAAAAAGGGACGTGGCTGGGCAGTCCTAATTAAAATGCCCCATTAGCATCACTCTACTCGTTTTCACATTTCCAGAGTTTTACCTCAAAACTCTCTCTAGGAACTGTTTGTTACCTCGCTCTTGAGGTGGGTCAGAGCGCCTTGGTGTGGGCTTGTCGCGGCTGCTGGTACTGAAGAACACTCCTCTGAGCTGAAGAGAAGAGGCCAGTACCGAGGTGAAGGAGAGGGATGAACAGCCAGCTCTCTGTTTCAGAAACTCGCTACAGCCTGTGGTGTGTCTTGCAGTGAAGGGTTTGCAGCCTTGTGCCTGCACGGAAGGCAGCAGCCAGGCCTCCTGTCTTGCTGGGTCAGCAAAGGGCTGGGACAAGGCATTAGCAGACAGAGAAATCCTAGCAGGTGCTTTCCACCTGGCCAAGGTCCCTGGGACTGCCTGGCCTCCTCTTGCTTTGGGACTCCAGATGCAAAAGCCAGTATGATAGGGTTACAGCAAAGGTGCTTTTTGGTAGATGAGAATAAAACAGATTCTGTTGGGGAGAGGGAGAGGGAAATACATGCTTCTGTTGCATCTGCTGGCCTTTTATCTGAGCGGTACCTACAGGAATTCAGAATGTGTCTGACGACAGAGGATGCAGCTCATGTTTATTGATATTGTTGTATGCTGAGGTAGTTCAGCTACATTAGTCTATTTCCTGTTTACTTTTAATTTTGAAAATATTTTTCTGACTTTTGTTGTTGTTTACATATAAATCTGCTTTGTCCAGTTTAATTGGTTTTCTCTCTTGATCAAGGAAGTAACTTTTTTTTTTCCCCTCTTATTCCCCCCACTATATCCAGTAAACCACTTCAGTATTGCTGCAGCAATCTAAACCAGCATATCTGAACTCTATAGCCTGTGAAAATCAGAATGTCTTTCCTAATGACTTCCAAGTAGTAAATAGAAAAAGGGCAGATTTATTGCAAAAAGCTGCGTTGGAAAGGTTATTTCATTGCTAAAGTATTTGCACACACATGTCACTGAAACCACTTTCTAACAGATCGCTTATAGTCAGTAGAAACTGGGGGGAGGGTCCCTTTGTATCATATCTTCAAAGCTTATTGGCATTTTACTTCCAGCAGTCTTTTGTAAAAGTGCTGGTAGACAGACACTCAGTGAAATGCTTTTATTAATGCTTCCATTAATGCTAGAGGTTTTCTGGGTTGTAGGTTCAGATGATCTCATTCTGTCACTCAGAATTAATACAGAGGTATTACATTAGAATATAAATGCTCCGCTTCCAGCGTCTTCAGCTGCCTGCAAAATATTCCTGTTTTGAGTCTTTTAACCTTTTCTCTCCAGTCCTTCTATGCATTTATGCTGTGCTCCACTTAATAGAAAAAGTGTTTCTTGAAGTTCAGGACATAGTAAATTAAACGGTGAGAATGCATCAGAATGCATTGTTGACTACACGCAGTAAACTAAGTTTTAGTCATGTTGCGGACTCCAGGGTGCCCTCATAATTCCACCTTCTAGGTATCACACCAGTATTTTTAGGCCATTTCTTGTCTAAAGAAAAAATAAAAAACCTCTCAAAAATGTGTCCACAAATACAAAAAATGAAACAGAACATGTAAGCTCTTGTCCACTTGATTTATCTCATGTCACAACTCAGTTCAGTCTGTTCCTCCCCTTGCTTGGCTGCTCAGGAAGATGAAAGTGGTGATGGATGTTGTAGCACAGAAAATGCCATCTGAAAATGATGTTCATGTAGCGAGAAACTATCTTATGAAGATCTTGAGAAGTTCCATGAGGTACAGTACTGCCTTTACAACACCATCCCTTCCTTTCCTTCCCACTGATTCGATTCCTCCTGCCTTTTGCCAAGCCCGTAGCAAACTGTTGCAGAAGCCCTCTTCCCAACCCTTCATTTCCTTATGCTCCAAACATTGCTCATGTTGTGCTAGTTTTATAGTCTTGTGTTTCCTTAGTGATGCATCATAGAATAGTAATTTCCTCATAGTAGATAAACCTTTTTGCTGAATTGATGCCTGGGAGGTCTATTGAATTTGTCTAAATAGGTATTTGGGGGTTGCCGAGCTGGTATCAGTACCATTAGAGGTGAGCTGTAGGGGAAGAAAACCCTTTGATGTTCTGTGCAGCTGAAGAGTGGAACAATTTTCTCCATACCTGAACAGAGGCTTGGAGCACGCAGAGGCTGCCTGGAGCCCGTCCTTGCATGGTGGAGCAGAATCTTTTGCAATTGTTTGCACTGAGAATATTGGGGCTTCTCCACTCACTCTCTGAATTTCACATCCAACCAAGAAAGAAGAACATAGTGATGCTCTGCTTAACTATTTTCTCTTTTGTCATGCCTGGAAGAGTAGGCTTTTGTTTATGGAAATAATTACTTCTTTTTTAGTGACACTTCTTAGTGAAATTACAGCTTTCCTGTAGAATGATTATTCTCCTTTTGTAATCCTGCATGCAGAGTTTGGAAAAGCAATTTGTCATTGAATTAATCAGATTTTCCTGGATGTGCTGGAAAAAGCTGTGTACTGAAATTTGACCTGTCTCGAAGATACTGTGTTTATAATGAGCTTTAGTTTTGTTGTGTAAACCGAAGCTGTCTGATAACCCAAATTTATAGAGAAGAGGGATGAGTAAAAATGTAGAACCTGCTTTTAGAGTTCAAGTTGAAAATAGGCTATGCTTTCTTGGCTTAGCAAGTGACTTTTCTAACTTAGACAAATTCCTTAACCTAGCAGTAATAACTTAATAAATACCTGAGTGCATCAAAAAACCCTCAAGAGCTAGGGTCTATAAGCCTTTTTCTCCTTCCAAGACTGTGACTTGGAAGGATGGAATTTGTCTCTCCTTATACCTCACCTAAATTTTAAATTACACTTTCTCTGGGATGAGCCAAAGAGAAGGGCAGGATAAATTCTTGCCTTCAGGAAGTTCCTGGGTGACTGAGAGGGTCTACATCGATAGCCTATGCTCAGCATTTGCTCACTAGAACAGAAGTAGCTATATTCCATGCAGAAGACTTAATTAACACTGGGGCAAAAAGAATGCGCTTATTTCTTGGGTTCTGAGAGGTGTTACAATATAGCAAGTCCTTGGAAGGAAACACAAGCTGTTGTTACTATTTCCTGGACAGAAGGAAGGGCCAGAGGAGTGTGGAGCAGTTTTGCAGAAAGGTTTGCAAGGAGGTACTGAGCCCTAACAACTTCATTGTACTTCTTAGAAGGAGTCGCTTCAGTTACATGAACATGTACATTTGGAGATGATATCCAAGTAGGTATTTGGGGGCTTACATTAATTGCTGAAGTATTTTGGGGGTGTATTCTTAAAAAACCAAAACAAACCAGAAGCAAACGCCCAACCAATCAAAAAACCCATTCCTACGTGTGGTGCCAAACATTTTGAGAGCTGAAGCAGAACTAGGCTGGAGTTACAATTATTAGTTATATCACTTACTAACTTGTACGAAACAATGTACAAGGCTTTGTTCCTTCCTGTCACTTTTATTCCTACCTCCTCCTATAGCACATACCTACAGTAAAACCTTGCCAAAGCCCTAAGGTGCACTTGTTATGTTGTAAAACAGTCCTAAGTCTCAGTATTAGCTTTAACTATTAAAGCTCTTGATATGTCAGGTACTTTAAAATTTTTTTTGCCTGTCTCTGCCCCTTTTAAAAACCACTTCACCCCCAAGATAAATAAATAAACCAAACACCACCAAAACAAACAAAAAACAAACCAAAAACCACACCCCACAAAAAAAACCACCAAAACACCCAAGCACAAACCTGGGAGAATATTGATGGTTTCACTCCATCTCAAGCATTTAAAGGAATGCCAGTGTCTTTTCAAAACTGCTATGCATGTAGAAGGTTGTTTCACTTGCTGTCATTTAAAGTCCTTATGCCTCTGTCCTGCCTGTGTAGTGTTTGACTACTGCCTTGGTAGATTTTTTTTTTTGCTGCGTGTCACTTTACTGAACTGTTTGCATTAAACTAACACGCTCTACCTCTCTCATTTTCAGAAGAAATGACCTAGCCTTAAGGCCTCACTCCTGGCATGCAACCAAATTTACAGAAAGTCAACCTGAGACAGCCACGTCACACCTTTCCTCATCCAATGCCTGCACTTCCTGGCACTCTCGCTATCATGCAAGGTGAGTCTCTGCTTAAGTTACATGCATTAAGCTCCAACAGTGAGACAATAATAATGTAGGTCAAGTCGTTCAGTGTTTTTTAAAACCATGAATCGTTGTATGATACGTCTTTAGTATTTCCTGCCCTTTTAATGCTTGAAGGGGAAGCATGGGAAGTTTGACATACGGATGAGTGGATTCCAGAAACAGTATGTGATATGTGCATGTGATTGAAAGGTAAGAAACTAACTTTAAAGGCAGGCAAAAGGTCATGCATGTTTCTTGCTCTGCATTTCCTTTCAGTGTCCAGTGGTAAAATTCTAAGCAAAAAGAAACCATCAAAATGATTATACTTAAAGCAAAATAATGAAGAGAGAAGAAATAGAAAAATACTGTTTCAGACTGTTAAAAAGCCTTTTCCTAAAGGGAGGGTGCAGAATGTTTTCCTGGTGGACTTTAAGCTGTTACTGGTTTTATTAGTTAAACTGTCTTTCTGTAATCTGATCTCCCCTACAGCTGTGCTCTCACTTGTGTAGTGAGGTAATAAAACCAATGATTTTCAGACTCTTTTTAAAGCACCTTAATATTTGTTTGGTCTCTTTTGGCACTAGAGGAGAAAGACTGGCACCTGTGCTGTTTTAGTTGTGAAACTTTAGACTTGTAGCTGACGCCTTCTTGTGTCTGGTTACTGGTTCTTGTTTCCTGCTCATAGGTGACATTTTTCAGCATAATCACAGGAGTTTTCTTTTTTTTTTTTTCCCTCTTGTTGCTTTTTTCTTCTCAGTCCCCATTGGGCCATAGTTACACTGAGCAGTAAAGAAAATGAGTCTGGTATACAATCCCTGTTTGGAAAGTAGGCTTCTGTTCTCTATACTTATTGCTGTACATTCTCCATCATCACTTCTCTGGATGTTAATTTATCACGGTAGTTAAAACAAAAGAATGTTCATATTTTAAGATTTTATTTTATATTTTCATGTCATTTTTACAACTGTTTTTACATAGTTTGTTTCCTTTAGAACCTCCATACTGCTTTTAAAATAATTTACTTTCTGCCCTTGAGTGAAGTATGAATGTTAACATTTAGATAGAAAGGTTTTTTAAATGCATTTTGTAATACTTAATCAGCAGAAATTTTAGCACTTTATATCTCTCAAATCCTTGATTATAATTGCTGCTGGTTTATGCTAATTTAGAGAGTCTGTATTTAAATTTCCTGTAGGTGGGCTGAATTAATTTATTGATTTGATGACAGTAAAAGTCCTTGTACATAGCAGCAAAATTCCAGAATTTCTAAAGGCTTTGTGCAGTTCCTGGCTGCAATGTTAACTGAAGAGTATTTCTACTTTTGGTCTGCTGAGTCTCCTGATAGAGCTGTAAATCAGTATATGTTTCCTGCTCTTCCCGATGGTTGCCCTTGTACCTTGTGAAAGTAAAATATTACATGACACATGTCTCAGAGTGTGATTTGATAGTAGTTGGGCAAATTGCAATATTTAAAAAGGGGGGGAAAAAAAATTAATTTGGTTCAAGGCCAGTTTCCAGTGAACTTCGGTCAGAAAATTGTAGGTGTAAAGAAAAGTGGGAGGGGAATAAAGCAATCCTCTCCCCCTACATGTCAGAAATAGCATCCACTGCTGGTAGACATCAGTATTCATAAAAAGGGCAAATTCTGCTTTTTCATATGCTGCTGAAAGATTTAGTGGCTTTAGCAGAGTCTAATACTGGAGTTCCCAGGGCACTGCCATCCTGAACCCCTTGGCTACCTGTGCTGCTCGCCTGAAAGGGGATGTATGTGGGACACCTGTCAGTCCTGCTGTCTGTTGCCCAAGATGGTGGCAGAGCTGACTTCAGACTGTGGCTGCTGGGGTCCCAGCACTCCCAGGGTGCCAGCCCAAGGATTTGGGCATTTTGGGGATCCCAGTTGCAGAGGAGGGTTTTTTGGTCTTGCTGCCTGCAAAAGCAGAAGGTGAGCAGCTTCACACATTCCCCTTTCCAAGTACAATTCACAAACCAGGAGAAGTACCTTGCACTCTTAAGCACCAAGATGAGCAGAGATAATAGAAATAGCCTGAGGAGGGGGATATTTGTAGCCCAAGGATCTCATCCTTGGGCTATTTCTGGAATTTCTTGTCCTTCCTTCAGCTAAGCATCTGAGATTGGTATTCACAGCCTAAAATCTCTTCTGAATGTGCCTGCCTGCATTCTTGTTACAATCACTTGTGAACTGTGGAGAGAATATTTTACTCTCTTCCAAGCAGGAGGTACCTGGATTTTGTGCTGCGGGTGATGGGGCACAGCTGGACAAAACCACCCTCTGAGAATTGCCCCTACTACCTAGGTAGATGCTAGATTAAGCTATGGGTAGTTTGATGTGGGGGGGTGGGAGGGCTGTCAACTCACTTAATATGGACCTTTGAGAAGGTGCCTGAAGCTAGGGGAAGGTGTACACACTAGAAACAAAGCTGTACTAGTATACAAGGGAGAGAGGGTAGTTCTGGAGCCCAACTCTCCACATCCACTACTACGCGTGTATTTTTTATCATGTGACTTTTATTCAAAAATTGTAAGCACTAGGCCTGGTCTGGGTGCAGCTCACGCAAGCCTCGGGAATTAGACCTTGCAAGCTTTTGGTTCCTTAATTTCCCTCTGTGAGTTTTATACTGTCTTCTTCACAGAAGTCGTAACAGCATGGATGCAGACGTTTTTCCTAGCTCAAGCTTGACTAAGGCTGAGTGCGCTTTTCTGCAAGGTGGTGTTGAAAGTTTAGACCCTACATTTTCCTCCAGTAGGATATACTATAATAGAGGACCGTATAATCTTTTTTTCTTTTATTTACTTTAATTGATGCCAAATATTTCCATAATGCTGAAGAGAGGGGAAAATTAGCAGTAATTCCTAGCAGTTATCTGGTTTATATTCTTCATTAACAAAGGAGATCCTAATAATGACCAAGACACTTTTTAGGTGAACCACAGTAGCTGTCTAAGATGGCAAAACCGGGAGGAGTGGTTGACACACCGGGGGGCTGTGCTGGCATTCAGTGAGACTTAGACAGGCTGGAGAGTTGGGCGGGGAGAAATTTAATGAAATACAACAAGGGCGAGTATAGAGTCTTGCATCTGGGCAAGAACAACCCCATGTGCCAGTATAAGTTGGAGACTGACCTGTTGGAGAGCAACGTAGGGGAAAGGGACCTGAGGGTCCTGGTGGACAGCAGGATGACGGTGAGCCAGCAATGTGCCCTTGTGGCCAAGAAGGCCAGTGGCATCCTGGGGTGTATTAGAAGGGGTGTGGTCAGTAGGTTGAGAGAGGTTCTCCTGCCCCTCTACTCTGCCTGGTGAGACTGCATCTGGAATATTGTGTCCAGTTCTGGGCCTCTCAGTTCAAGAAGGACACGGAACTGCTTGAGAGAGTCCAGTGCAGAGCCACAAAGGTGATTAAGGGAGTGCAACATCTCCCTTATGAGGAAAGGGTGAGGGAGCTGGGTCTTTTTAGCTTGGAGAGGAGGAGACTGAGGGATGACCTCATTAATGTTTATAAATATGTAAAGGGTGAGTGTCAGGAGGATGGAGCCAGGCTCT